>SNQJ01S0160846.1:0-12109 GCA_010110895.2 Picea sitchensis
AAAAAGACAAAAGACTTATGTAGCGGATATTAATTTGGTCTTTGTGTGGGACATTTTATGCCATTAGTATGTTTTGTACAAAAATAATGGATCTTGGGGACTACACCATGGTCAAGGAACGAGGAACAAGGAACAAGGAACGAAAATTGTACGAGGACTAGACACCGACAACAGTGACCTGCGAATGGGGCCAACGTTGAAATTTTTTCAAACAGTTTATGTATGCACTGAAATTTGTCATGGATAGAATATTGGCATGCCTTAACGATATGGGAGGGTTTCTGGACTCAAATTTGAGTGACATGCCCACTTTCTTCCATCATCAATTCATCATGTAAACCATAAACCCTAATTTTCTTTCAAAGTACCCAATTTGGTTGATGCAAGTTTTAGGCTTTCGTCAGTCTTTATTCATTTTTCTTTTAGGTTATACAGTAATGTATATACAATGTATCTGCATCATAGTTGTGATGAAAAATCCCTCTATTTCGTTGATTTCTTAATCAACACCTTTCTATGCAAATGCATGCTTCACTATATAGCAAATTGGAAAATGTGTAATTTATCATTAAAATCTTTCCTAAAATTTTGTATTTTCAATTTTACACCTAAAACTTGATTTCATGTAAAAATGATTCAAATTCCCCGCACCCCGAACTTCTTTTTTAAATTCCAGAGATTAAAAATCAATGTTAAATGCCTCAAAGAAATGCATACTAGGATATATAATTAGTGATAAATGGAAATAAAAAAATTCCAAGACTGAGCTACCAACAGTTTCTACAACCCATCATACTTTGTTTCTATAACAGTTTCTATAACATTTCTTATCTTGCTATATTATTAGATTTTTAATTTCAATCCTGAAATATACTAAAGTGAAAAAATAAAATTAAATCTAATAATTTCTTGGGAAATGTTGAACAAGTTAAACTACCTTATAAAAATGCCAACATAGAGACAAGTCCAAAACCTATTGTGGAATTAGTGATTAATTATTTTCTACAACTTCTCTAACTTCTTTGGTTATGCTTCTATGCTTCCCTTTTCTTCAATCTATCTACTCAACATTTCAACTTTTCAAGGAATCTCTCTTATCTCATTCAACCAATTCTTTTGAGATATTTCACCATGCTTTAAATATTTCTCTTCTTTCTTTTGAGCGTGCACCTCCTCAATGGTGCCTTCTACATTTAGCTACTATTACTCTGGCTCCATATTAGGTTATCACCCAATTCAAGTTCTTGTGCTACTATGACTAGTGGGTTAAAAGTAATATAGTCTTCTTCTACCAAAACAAATTTCACCCAAGTTGTGATTTCCTTCACCAACCTTCCACGAGATCCTTTCTTGAATTGTTCTTCCTCTCTTGAAAAAAAGTACTTCAACTCCACTATGATCTCAATAGTATAGAATTATGTTGTAGTCTTAACCCAAAAATAAATAACTCATATTATTTCACGATCAAACCTCTATAATGAAATAATATTCTTCAATTGGATCTCTCTTCTCCTCTTCCAAGAAGGTTGTAGATGTTCTCCCAATCTATTCAACCATTCAAATAATTTCACCAAACATTCTGCCCAAAATACATGTTATGTATAACTATGGTTATCATGCAACCAATGTGATTGATATCCCATATGTACTTATTCTCAAAGAGGTTTATTTTCCTAAACCACCAAACTTCCACATAGCTTTGGGTTAACTTTCCAGTCATGGTGTGAGAATTGCATACACATCATGAAGGTCCTCATGATGGAACCTGTTAACTCCCCAAATAAATTTCACATTTTACCTTGCCATTAGGTGATAGGTTGGTCTTTAGATGGTAGATCTTAATTTTTTAAAGTTTTAGAGCCTTCAAGATGAATCATAGACTGGTCTTGTTGAGAAATAAAAGGTTTGTACTTTGAGTGTAAAAATGTCAAAGATTATCTTTCGACAGTTAAGGGCTCGTTTTTCTTGTGTTATGAGCTACCGAAAGGTATCATTTTCGGAAGCTAAAAAGGCAGATGCGGGGTCCTATAAGCTACTGAAAGCGCAGAGTTTCGTTAACGGTTAACACGTCCGGCCAGACTGTCTGAGATTAAAGAACATGCATCATGATAGTTTCAAATGATGCCTAAAATGATTTTGAACATCTCTTAACACGATTTGTTCGATCTATATCAGTTGGCATTCATGATTTGATAAATATTATGAAACCCTCAGAGGTCAATTTCGAAACCCTCGCTATCATTTCAGAACTCTATCATCATCAGAAGTCGTCTGCCATTATCCATTTCGCCAGCAAAACTTTTGCCAAAAGCTTTGATGGAGAAAAAGTGGCATTGGGTCCATTGGTGATGCAAATAGATGAGGCCGGTGTTGCTGCACAACTGAGATGCCTGGACAAGGTGAAAGATGGTTCAAAACCACTATCACTAAAGACATTGAATTTATATCTTATCTTAAGCCTGAATTCAAGTGCATTATTTGGAAAAGGGATGTTCCCAGGTCTCACTTGGAAGAGAAATGGTAGAATTTTCTTAAAGTAATTCAAGTGTATATCACTTGTGAGGGAAAGTATGGAAGAGTTATGTTATATCATTTTAAACTCATGAATCCTTTTACAGGGAGGACCTTCTGAATTTGCCCCACTACCTTCATAGAAGCTTGACCAAGATGGCACATCAAGTCCAGCCTAAACCTGAGAAAGTAAGCACCAGAATTTTTCATCATGGCCTCATCAAACTCATAGTGATGGGGGAACTGTAGAAAAGGGTGAAGACATGGGATTACCTTCTATTTTGGGGACAATTTGAACAGGAAATTTAGCTTAAGGGAAAAAGGAAAACTCCTACCAAAGGGTCATCTACATCTAGGAGAAGAAAAAGAAAGAGAAGGGCTCTATCCCTAATATAGACAGAGGAGCCAAATCCCTCACCTAGTACCAAGACAACAAAGAAAAATCTTGACTTTGATCAACTAGCAGAAATTCAAAACACAACTGCTAAAAGTAATATCTTAAATCTGCCTTATTTAGATTCTGAATCTGAACCATCTATGGAAGAAATTGAAGCCCCTGAAAATGAAGCCTTTGAACATGAAGCTCCTGATCTTGAAATACCTGAGACATCAACAAGAAAGAGAGTCATCAAATCATCAAAGATCAAGAGGCTTAAAGGAAAAGTAAAGGAGCTCAAGGTGTTAGAAAGGGTTGTAAAATCTCATAACCAGGCCTTGAAAAGAACATCCGATGAGGTAAGAGATTATTTGCAGAGGATAGCTAAAATGCATGTGAAGGAGGAAACAAAGAATAAGAAATTGCTTAAGGAAAACCAGAGACTTCATAAGTTGGTCAAGTGCTTAAAGATCAAAATAATGCTTAAAAAACCTAAAACCAGAGCACATCCTGCTCTTGAAGATCTAGCAGAAGATGTTGTGAACCTGAGTGAAGAGACCTGAATGCGGACAGACCAAAGGGATCCCATTTTTGCAGTTTCAGAAACAGTTTTGAAGACCTGCAGTTTCGACAGCTTAATCAGTTTTGAAACGGTGTTGTAAGCTACCGAAAACCCTCACTTTCGACAATGTATTTTACTCTGTTCCATACACGTTAGCTATCAAAAGCGTAGACATAGGAAGAATTATAGTAATTTTTCCCAGATCGAATCTATCTGTTGCCAAATCATTTGGGGAGGGTTTAAAACGAGTATCAATTTTAAAAAGAATAGAGATCATCCTCTTTTTCAGGTTTTGAGGCAAATACAAAGGATAAAAGGCTCAGAGGTTCTGCTATTTCTATTTGAAGATTTGCCCAGGTGTTAGAGAAGAATTTTGAATTATCTTGTCACCTCCCTAAAGATCACTAAAGATATCGAAGAGATTGAAGACTAGATTGTGATAAGGGTTTGACCCCTTAAAGATAGGATCTGATCCTATTTTCTTGAGAACTGTTTTGATTTTTTTCTATTTTTAGTATTCCAGATCCTTTTTGATAGGATCTTAGATTTTGATGTAAAGGCTATAAAGCCTATGCCTTCAAAGAAACAAAGGTTCAAATTTGGATTCTCCATGTACTCCTTTATCTAAACCGTTTTGAATATATCAAGGAATCATAAGTTTCTGCCATTGGATATTGTTCAGTCCTTCCTTTTTCCTTTCATCTATGTTCTTGTGTGTTTGAGCTTTTGTTCATTTCAATGTTTATGTTGTGATTGATAATTGTCTTATTATCTATACATAGATAAACAAGGACCCACAGTTCTTTGCTTGTTATATCTGACCTGTCACATGTATGTTTTATAGATGTGGTATTGTTGGTATGATTAGTCTTCTTAATTCATTTCAGTTACAACTTTTTGAGCAGTACCCTTTTGGTGGCTTTGTTTTGTCCTGATCTATACAAATATATATTGAATTAATGATTGAGTGTGTGAGATATTCACTTTGATCCATTTCTTACCTTCATTATTGAGTTCTTGATTAAGTTACCAGGATCTTTCGATCACAACCTAGAAAGACTCCTAGAGTGATAACATAACCAATTGTTGGATAAATTTTAGATCACAACAGATCACGACAAGCTCCAATTCGTCTTTCCTGACAACGAATCTCCTGTGATCTGGCTAGAACGTGACCACCAGAGAAGACAATGAATGATTCTTGACAACATTTTTCATGGTATATTGGCGATAACAACAATGATATGCGCCCTCCCTTAAGCTCTGACAGTTAGAATATGTGACAATTTGCAAGAAATTCCTTGCGAACGGTGGCAACGATTCAATAATCAAATCTGCAGAGGCGACTTGCTCTCTCGTACAATTCTGGCGAACATCAAATTCTTAAGCAGCTTAAAAGTAACAACGATCCTTCAATGCAGTGTGCCCCCTTCAAAACTCTTCAAAAGATTGAATATGCGACCTCCTCCACGCACAGCGAATCAGAGTTTGACAGACGGCTTCTCCAGGCAGTAGATTGACGGATGGCTCCTCCATGCAACAACTCAACAATCGCTAACCTGCTCTAATTATTATAAGAGTGTTTGGTCACTTGCACACAAACCTATTACTAATAAGTGGTAACAACAGAAATTTGGGTGTTAACCCATAATCTTTTCAATCTGCCTTCTAGGTCGCACTAACCATTGTCATTGACCATCTCATACAAAAGGATGTCAATATCAACAAGATAAATGGAATCCATGTTCAAATTTATCTCTAATAACAAGATAAACACCAAATTGTTGTATGAGACCCCCTTGTTTGTGTGACAAGGGATCCCCTCCTCCCAGTGATTTGACTCGTAAAGTCTATGCCGAAGGTATACATACCCTACCCCCTCTAGATTTTAACTTGTGACCTCTTAGGAGAAAACACATGTTCTTAACCATTAGAACAAAACCTTAAACCCTTTTAACAAAAACGAAGCCCTCATTTGTGTATGCATATCCCCGCGTGATCCATACCCCAGCCACATCCCTGTACTATGCACGCCATACCCTGCGCGATTAGAGTGTGCACGCGACCTCTGTGAGGAGAAAGGGTATATTCTGTGAGGAGATCAAGGGGAGCACATGAGTCTACAAGGAGAAAGGGGATAATCTACGAGGAGATCAAGGGGAGAATGCCAGTCTATGAGGAGAAAGGGGATAGTCTGTGAGGAGACCAAGGGGATCATGCCAGTCTGCAAGGAGAAAGGGGATAGTCTCATGTGAGGAGAACAGTGAGGAGATAGTCTACGAGGAGTCAAGGAGGAGATAGTTTGTGAGGGAGAGATAGTCTGCATGGAATCTGTGGAACATGCGACCAAGGGGAGTAGTCGAGGGCACACACGAGGGCACCAAGAATGGTGAGTACCCTATAAAAATTAGCATTTGAAGTCATTAGAGGTGAAAATTCTGCCTTTATTGATTCATTTTTAATAGCCTGTAGTCTATTACAAGTTTTCTTTCATGTGTTGCCTCCATCATTGAAACTATTTTCTCTTTGTTTTCTTCTTTTAGTTCACCCTTTCTTAAAATAGGTTGTTCAACTTTTGTAAATTGCATGACAAACCCCAAACTAATTTCCCATTGCTTACAACTTTCATATGGTGTAGATCTAGGTACTTTTTACAACCATAGTTGATGTTTTTCAATAACTCTCATGTTCTTCCTCACCATTGAAATAGCCCTACTAGTAACCCGTTTGTTGTCAAAACTTGTGGAAACCACCATGTTTGTATCACTATCCACAATAAACTCATGCCTTTTCCTTGCAAGTAGTTTTTGTGGTTTGTCAAACCTAGGTTTGGTCCTTTTTTTTGGGGGGGGGGTGATTCTCAATAGTTCTTTGGGATCATGGTGCATCTCCTTGCTCTCTTTGGATGTGTAGCATCCAAGCCTCTTGTCCCTTGTCTTCCACCCCTCTTCATACTCTTGACCTCCTTTTTATCCTATTCAAACTATTGTTTCCCCTCGACCTAATTTTCATCCTCTTGATCCTTTGTTTGGACTTGCAATATCTCTACTACCTCTTATCACCCCTTCTTATCCTCTCAATCCTCCTCTTGGCCTCTCAGTTTTCCTTAAAACTCTTATTCATCCTTTTTGGCCTCTTGGCCCTATTCCTTTTTCCTTCTCATAGTAGTCTTTTTGTTGGGACATTCCTAGTGCTCTTATGCTCTTGTTTATTATTTGGCTAGAGTGAGGCTTGTCTTTCTTGTATCATCTAATTGCCTCAAGTGTAGTGTTCTTCATCAATGTTAGGTTTTTTTGAATGAAGCGACATATATTCATTGTTTTCTTTTCCCCGAAAGGGTGGAAGGTGAGGAAACCCGTGAGTTTTTTTAGTTGTATGGATTGAAATAAACCTTATTAGTCATGTAGTTTCTAGTTCTCTCCTTTGTTATCCAATGGGTTACTAACAACACAACGAAATTCCTCATCCTTTTTCCATTCAACGCATCTTGTATGCTCATTTTCCCTAATGCAACCCTTCGATTAAATATAACATGGAAATAGTTTGGAGGTTACTTAACAAGTATAGCTACAAAAGATCTCAATAGTCATTATCAACACTCTATGTCAACTTGCCAACCACAAGTTAGTGTCGGTATGATTCACAACTTATCTTTATTTCATATTTTCTACTTGGTTTCTTTGCCACCATATGCTTGTTAGTTGAACATTGATTGAGCGCTTGGTTGATTACATTTAGCCATTTTTTTGTTTTTTTTCCTTGTTGTTTATCTTGGACCTTTAGATTGCTTGAGCATATTCTTGATTGCTTGTTCCTTTTTCTTGCTTGGTTTAATTTTCCTTACGTGTGTGCTTATCCTACACCCCTTCACTATCTATAGTATGTTTCTCTTTTCATGATATATCCTAACCTTTTGTGATACTTGTTACCTCCCATACATGCACTTCAAATGTTAAAAAGTCCGTTGAGAAAGTACACATCTAGGGGCACTTAGGAAGGTTGCCCATTGTCACCTCAACAAATATTCCACTCACTTTAGGCTGGTTTTTTTTCGGCACTAGGGGGGAAACCTTACTAAAGAAATGTTTTTTATGTAATCTTTAGAATAAAATGGATGGTGTAATTTGTCAAGACCAATGCCTATCCAATTAAGGATACTGGATAACAATGTTTTCAACATAGTGTAAGAATCAAAATTAAACATCAATAATTGTATGCATGCAAGGACTCCTCCAGTTTTCTTGACTCTGTGAGTTTCACTTGTCTAGCAGCTTCCTTTGTGACGATATTCATCCGTATGTAATCCTTACAAAGAATACACATGGACTCCACCATTAAGCCTTTTGGCTACCAAAGTCTCTTTATCCATACTTAAACATTACAATATGACAATATATGATGCAGAAAGATATAATAATAATAATAATAATAATAATAATAATAATAATAATAATAATCTAATTTTAAGGTCACAACCAAGCCAGACATAGCAGGGGGTCTCATAAATAGTTGTCTTTCTTTCTCTTCATCAAATAGTCCTTCAAAATCTACACACTAAAGCAAATCATAATTATGTCATTAATCTTATCAACCTTCAACGTCAATTCAGAAAAATATTTACATTATATGAAGTAGTCTTCAAGGAAATGTGTTCAGTATTGAATGTTGATTCTTCAACATTTTTCTACATGTACAAAATTTTTTATCACAATGTCTTTACAATCTTCATGGAGCCTTTGCATATGCTTGATATTACTAGTTAGAGTAATAGCCATTTTAATGAATTCTCATTTTAAAGTATCTCTTTCAACACCAAAAAATTATGACACAAGGATGGAGTCCACATGCCATTCACACAATGCCTTATTCAATGATATATTTTAGCCTCTTACCATATGAATTTATCATGGTTGATTCTGAAACCTTGAAAAATTCTGGACTGAGAGCCTTCATTCAATGCTTTTTAGCTAAACTTTCATCTTTTATATTTTCTTGGCATTTCTTTTGTAACTCATCAAATTCAGTCCAATCCTTTAAATAGGGATTGAAATGCTCAACAAGGATTTCCATGGATGTTTGTTCTCCATGGATCAAGCATGGAAAAATATGTTCCACTGTCTCATTATCGGCTAAAGGAAGATTGACTAAACCTTGTTTAAACCTATAAATCATTCAAATCTTAAATCATTGTTCCAACATGGTTGCATGACATTTTCTTGGGATATGGAACCCCAACACTACATAGTGGACCAATGTGCCTGATACTCTGGTTATTATTATTATCATGGTAGGATCATAGAAGGCTTCAATTTACATCCAAAATTTCAAGATTGTAGAATGGACCTGAAACATATCCTAAACTTTTCTTTAGATACTTATCACAGTTTCACAGCTAATAACTCCCAAAAAACAACAGAGTTTCCAACAACCATTAATCATTCATGGAGTATACTTCATTATCATCCGCAGGCAAGCTTTTGAACTCATTTTTCCTGAAAGAGAATACATTTCTATATTTGCTCGCCTTCATAGACCTAGAATTAATACAGAGCCATTCTTAGTATCACATGTTTTCATCAGGCATGTCAAATGCCAGTAGGTAATGAGATATCCCCAAAGTGAGCAGTGATGGCCTTCAATCTACCATTTACACAATCCTTCTCAATCTCAAGTTTCAACTGCAAGAGGAAGACTGGAAAGCCACGACAACTCAACAAGTTGATCCAGATCCACATTTTGTGGCCCCCCAAAAATGACAATATTTGGTGCATCTTCATCTAGTTTAATGCCTTCATCAAACCTCAAAAAAGTTGATATTGATGACACCAATACTTGGTAATATCAATACTCATTTCTCCCACCATTCCAATCAAAAAATGTTTCTTCAGAGGCTCTTCATCCTTGTTTGTACGTGACAGCTTTCGTAGCTTGGCTCTCTTCTTCTTTTTCTGCAATCTTCGGGCCATACCATTTCCTCAAACTACAAATCTAATACATTGAGGTATCCTTACAGATTTCTTATTCTCTATGTCCAATGTAGGTCTCACTCCCCTGAGCATGCATGTATGCTTCATCTTCATAATCAACTAGTTCAATGGACCCAAATTTTTAAACCTGCTTATGTTATGGGCATCCAAAGATACTGATGGAATGACATTACTTCCAATCTGTTTCTAGGATCTCCCCAAGGTCTTCTTATTCTTGCAAATTTTCACTACAGGGGGGAAATTTCGATTATATATCGCCATCTCCCGAAAACTTCACTATTTTGTTTTAGACAAAATGGTGGATAGCATGCACTAAGTTTTTCATTAATTAAAAAAAACGTTTTTTTCATTTCCATTGTTGCCCAAATAATGCCATGCATATGAATTTAGAATATATGTTTAAAAAAAACGTTTTTGACTCTCATGTGTTGCCCAAATGTTGCCACACCAACAAGAATACAAATGTCTACCCCAGAAAATGTTTTGACTCTTCTTTATTGTCCAAATGCTACCACACTAGTTGGAAATGTAGTCATTATATAAAAAAAAATGCTTTCGTTGATCTGTTGATAAAAAGTTGAGGCTTTGTACAGTACCGTGTTGAAGAAAGAGTGACATAAAAGATTATCTATGCCAGACTGTAATACTACAAAGAAATAGGATTGATGCTTATTTTGTCTTGATTCCCACGTTTCACAACTTTGAAAGGAAGAAGAACAAATGGGAGAAAGAACCATTAGCAGATTGGAAACCCCCATCTTTAAGGATTCCATATGAGAAAAAATACAGAATTTCGGTGATAGTTATCTATCTCTCAAGCAATGATGAAAATTAAAAGCATAGACCAATGAAATAACCCTGTATTCTCTTCTAGCAAATGAGGATAGTGAGACATAAAGTTTTCTTACCACAATCAACCTTTAATCTTTTATGCAAGTAAGATTTATTGATTGATGGCATCCGATGTCTCAGTATTTCGGATTTATCATTACTACCAAAAATTACAGCCAACAAACCATGAAACTTACTAATTTTCAAATTCAATATGGCCAAAGGACAGATTTTCTACAATTCACCACAAAAACACTATCCATGATTCACATGTGAATTAGTCTTTTCCAAACCTTACACCAGGTAAATAATAATTTACTAAATATACTCCCAAAATTATATAATCAAGAAATTATGCTCCCAAAATTGACCTCACCAAAGGTTAGAAAAGATTAATCAAATGATTGCATGAAAATATAGTAAGGGTGAATTAAATGGGATCGATGATGATTTATTTGATCATTCTTTTCCATGTTGGCAGAGGAAATATCACTTTAAAAGTTCAACCATTGATGTTGTGGCAGGCAACATTAATCATGTTACCAACATGCAAGGAAACAACAAACTTCTAAGACTCTCTCAATTGAGATTACCAGAGCTAAATTGTTGGAAAAGTACAAATGAAGTAGAAGGTTCAAAAGTTCCCACACTCTACTTATTGTGAACTACCAAAAGCTAACAACATGATAGCCCAAATTGTGGAAAACCTTGAACACCTGGTAAACATCATGAAACATACCCCTGATCTCCTGCTTAATTGCTTAGGATTAAAATGAAATTTAAAGTAGGTGGGTAGAGAAAAGAGGGGATGAAGGAGTCCTTCTGAGTATTCAAGATGTTTATGGTGGTCTCTATAATCATAAAATTTTACTATGTTAGAAATGATGAAATTTGATTTGATGTTGTATAGGTGTACTAAGTCAACTATGACATTTGCATGGTATTTTTAAAAATTGGGTCATTTTGCAGTACTTCACACATAGCAATCTATCAAGAAATTATTTCTTTGCTTAAAACCTATTGCTCCTTCCCATAGATAGTTTTCATCAGAGTTGAATTTCTTTCATTTCATTTTCCTCTTGCATGGCTTAAAGAGTCGAGTCAAGACGCCATCAGTTTCATGACCACTCCTTTGAGTAACAACAGCCTAAAATCAAGCGCTAATTAAAATTTATCTAGTAACTTTTCTAGGGCTCTTCAAACCCATCTTAGCTTAGGTGTAGAGATTTGGAATAGTATTGTGAGAATAACTTTCCAAAGCTGCTAAACAAACATAAAGCCTTGAGTTAGGGAGTGAAATCCAGGTTCTATATCACTGACTTTGGGAAGCTCTTCTAACACAAGGGCCAATCACAAGGTCGCATTGGGGCCCTTAGAGTAATCAACTATGCTTTGTTGGTCTTGGTGTCGACTGTTGACTATCCCCCCTATGCTTTGGTATAGTAGGTGGTACCATAGAGTCCATAATCTTTTAGACTTCCTACACAAGGTAACATCACAAGGAAGGTGGTGTTGTACCGGGGATTGACGTTGACTAGACTCACTTAGACTCCTTGGAGGGTTGCCCACTGCTTGGTGAGGTAACTTGCACCAGGGCATTAGTTCATTAAGCAGGTTGTCAACGTAACTTTCCCACCCACCGAAACTCAGCCCCTTCGTGCATCAATTATGTGATGTTGGATTCCATCACCAACTAGCACTTCTTTGTGAGAAGGTTTGTTTGCATGCTTGACTCCTAGATTAATTAGCATGTGTTGTTTTTTCTCCTTAGTTGGCCTTAGGATTGAGTTTGTGTCTAATGGCATCAGTTTCGGGTTAATTCCTCATTTGATCAATACAAAA
>SNQJ01S0160846.1:13939-33784 GCA_010110895.2 Picea sitchensis
TGTGGGCCCCGTTTGGGTAAGTTAGTACATCAACTTCCCGGGGTCGTAACTTTTGCATACGATCTCCATTTTAGGCGTGTGATAGCTCGTTGGAAAGGTATCGTCGAGGAGATTCATTTTGGGGGCTCAATGATGCCTTTGGCTATCGTTGAGAAACTCGATCTCAAAAAAAACCTTCATTTAGGCCCTCAAAATGGCCCCGGAAGTTAAAACCTGCTAAAAATAGTAAATTGCCAAAATTGCCAGAAGACTGTTTTGAGCCAGTTGGAAAAGGTGGGTGGCCACCGATATCCACTTGGATCAATGGTTCTCCCCAGCAGCCCCATCCCAGTGAGGTGCAGTCCCAAGATGTTCATGTGACTGAGGCCCACGATGGTAAAATGTCTATATATTAATTATATACTTAATAATTTTGTACTTATAAATTTTGACATTTCAATGGAAAAGAATGTCATAGTTGATCCTCCTCGACCTGAAGATCAAGTGAACAGGCCAGAAGCCATTACAACGATGCTGACTAGAGGACCAGGTAAATAATTACATTGCAGAGTTTTTTTTTAATATTAATGAACTACTTCAATGATATTTAAAAATTGGCCAAATAAATTTAATATTTTTTATTTTTGTAGGTGATGGCCCCTCACAGTAGCATCCATGTCGTGAGTACAAGACCAGACGTACTCGACGTGAAAGGATTGAAACAACATCAACTGTTGAAGAGCACCCAGTAATGAAGACATGGAGATAGATGAATTACTTAAGACCTGGAAAGCACAAAAGAAGACTAAAAGAAATTCATGATGTCATGTAATAATTCTATAAGACAGTTAAATGTACATTATATAGCTGAACATGTAATGATGCATATAATGCATTGACATTATGGGTACTTTTTCATCTGATAATATACACAAGGCTATTTCTATGGCTTGTATATATCTGTGAATGTAATTTTGTTATACACTTAATGATAATTTCAGCTTCTCTTATAATACTTGGTATATATTGATTCAAGATGTGAGAATGCAAGCAAGATAATTATAAGTGTTTCATGTTATTTAAATGTATGGTTAATCTGTATAATATTGTTGCACGTGAGAAGTATGACAAATATTAAATATTCATGTTTAGTTCAACTTTGTGGTATGGTTAGAAGATACCAAGGCAAGGTATGAATTGACGAACACATTGTGAAGCAATCCGTGTGCATGAAGGTGATATAATATATGTACAATATCAGATTGATTGAGTCTGCAGTAGTATTATGTGTGAAGAGTGTTTGCACGCACAACAATGTATATGTGTTCTGAAGGGCTAAGCTTAAGGGCTAAGTGTGTAGTAGAATTGTAACATTTATTCCACTGTGATAATTTTATTAAAAGAGGTATACTCTTGGAGCGAGACCCAACTTGGTTCTGGGTGCAGTACCTTAAGGATGTGTGTATTTATTCTAGTCTACTTGTAATAAGGAGCTTTATAAGTAGTATCTACACACTATGATTTTTGAAGTAGCATGGTCTAGTAGTGAGCTTGGGCCACTACAAAGAGTATTATAGTGATAAAAGTTGAAGTTTGTATTGATGTGGCCATCCTAGGAGGCTGGGACGTTACAACAATCATCATTAAAGTAGAAGATACAATGTAAGCAAAACTTGGTGCTAAAATGGATGTTGAAGTGGAAGCAATTTTGGAAATTTTTCCTATTGCAAATGAACCAATTTCGGTGCTAAAATTGAAGCTATATTTGGAGAAATATTAGGTGCTAACTCAGGTGCAATATCAAGTGTATTGTTTAGCATTAAAATAGGTGGCAATAGTGTTAGTTGACATTGTTTATGATGCCAAAGTAGATTCAAGGAAAATTTAGCGCAAAATCTTATGTGATTACCAATGCAAAATATGAACTATCATTTTCTATCGATTTTGGTGTTGGGAAATCCACCATGAAAAAAAAAACAACTAAAAACTAGTGCAAAACTAGGTGCTAATTACCCGTTTTGTTGTAGTGTGTCGATGCCTTAGTGGAGGGCAGGTCAATGTTAGACAGAGAGGGAATTCATAGTGGAAGATGAGTTTGAAGTTGGAGGTAGTATTATCACATATTTGAAGGTTGTGGACAATAAGTGTTGTGTGGAGCATTTCATTAGGTAGAATGCCACAATGAAGTGTTCCTTGAATGAGTGCATATTTGATGAGTAATGTGTTGGAAGCATTTGGTGGTTGAAATGTTGGGCACCCCATGTTATTCAAAATTTTTACATTGCTATCAACATTATAATAAGCAAATGGACATGAAAAACAGTATTGTAGCGACGATGTAAACATGAATAGATCCTTTCATTGCTTAAAAGGTAATAAGCTCAATAGACAAAATGGATCTTAATTATGTTATGAAGGGGAAAATGGTAACTAGTAAAAACATTTAAGATGGAAAAGAAATGAAAATGAAACCATATAGGTAGTACATTGTGACACATTGAGATCCTAGTATATCACGATAACATATATTGAAATTTTAAATCACTATGTAGCATCCAAGAATTCAAAAAATAGGGTCTTGAGAAAATTTTCAATGTTATCAACGTGACCATAACCAAATAACCATTAAAAAAAATATTTTAGCCACATGGGCACTTGTAGTTGCATTTAATGACAATATCCTAAGGTGTTAATGAGTTTCTCTTGCAATTTTTATGTGTTTCTTTTGACCACCATATAACTAGACCCCATAGGATCTTACACATGTCATATATCCTTGGGGAAGACCTAAGATGAACTTATGAGCATTTGAAACCTCAATAACTACCATAATCTACTCATGGTTGACTATTTCATCCTATTCATAAGAAATATTTGCACAAGTTGTTGGAACCTTTTGGCACTCTCACGGATGGGTAATTTTGTAATTGTCAGTTTCTCAATGAAGCATTGTATGACCTAAATACCCAATGTCTATAAAACTAAGACTAGTCCTTGTAATTTGCAATGGTGTATTAAGTTTTAGTCTTATATTAACTTCAGTGACAATGGCCCATATTTATTTTTAATCTTGCAATAACTTCAGTCTCATATTCTCAAGCCACTGCGAGGACTTTCAAATTAATAGTGAAAAGGTTGAGCTTTAGGCAAGCATCCCTTTGATGTTTTTTCACGAGTCCACCAGTGGCCTATGTTGAAAACAGAGCTTTCTATCAATTCTAGTCTCAAAACTTCCTTCTTTATTTCATTTCCCTCATACATCTCCCATTCTTGAACTAGAAAGGAAGACCTCAAAAATTCTATTGAACAATTATAGTCATGCAAACAAACATAAAAGCCTCTACGTGTGTTATTCATTGAAATCCTAGTATATCATGATAACATATATTGAAATTTTAAATCACTATGTAGCATCCAAGAATTCAAAAAATAGGGTCTTGAGAAAAATTTTGATGTTATCAACGTGACCATAACCAAATAACCATTAAAAAAAGTATCTTAGCCACATGGTCACTTGTAGTTGCATCTAATGATAATATCCTAAGGTGTTAATGAGTTTCTCTTACAATTTTTATGTGTTTCTTTTGACCACCATATAACTAGACCCCATAGGATCTTGCACATGTCATATATCCTTGGGGAAGACCTAAGATGAACTTATGAGCATTTGAAACCTCAATAACTACCATAATCTACTCATGGTTGACTATTTCATCCTTTTCATAAGAAATATTTGCACAAGTTGTTGGAACCTTTTGGCACTCTCATAGATGGGTAACTTTTGTAATTGCCAGTTTCTCAATGAAGCATTGTATGACCTAAATACCCAATGTCTATAAAACTAAGACTAGTCCTTGTAATTTGCAATGGTGTATTAATTTTTAGTCTTATATTAAATTCAGTGACAATGGCCCATATTTATTTTTAATCTTGCAATAACTTCAGTCTCATATTCTCAACCCATTGCGAGGACTTTCAAATTAATAGTGAAAAGGTTGAGGTTTAGGAAAGCATCCATTTGATGTTTTTTCACGAGTCCACCGGTAGCCTATGTTGAAAACAATAATGCTTGCTTCCTTATACTTTGAACTAGAGCTTTCTATCAATTCCAGTCTCAAAACTTCCTTCTTTATTTCATTTCCCTCATACATCTCCCATTCTTGAAATAGAAAGGAAGACCTCAAAAATTCTATTGAACAAATATAGTCATGCAAACAAACATAAAAGCCTCTACGTGTGTTATTCATTGAGATCCTAGTATATCACAATAACATATATTAAAATTTTAAATCACTATGTAGCATCCAAGAATTCAAAAAATAGGGTCTTGAGAAAAATTTCAATGTTATCAACGTGACCATAACCAAATAACCATTAAAAAAAGTATTTTAGCCACATGGGCACTTATAGTTGCATCTAATGACAATATCCTAAGGTGTTAATGAGTTTCTCTTGCAATTTTTATGTGTTGCTTTTGACCACCATATAACTAGACCCCATAGGATCTTGCACATGTCATATATCCTTGGGGAAGACCTAAGATGAACTTATGAGCATTTGAAATCTCAATAACTACCATAATCTACTCATGGTTGACTATTTCATCCTTTTCATAAGAAATATTTGCACAAGTTGTTGGAACCTTTTGGCACTCTCACAGATGGGTAACTTTTGTAATTTCCAGTTTCTCAATGAAGCATTGTATGACCTAAATAGACAATGTCTATAAAACTAAGACTAGTCCTTGTAATTTGGAATGGTGTATTAATTTTTAGTCTTATATTAACTTCAGTGACAATGGCCCATATTTATTTTTAATCTTGCAATAACTTCAGTCTCATATTCTCAAGCCACCATGAGGACTTTCAAATTAATAGTGAAAAGGTTGAGGTTTAGGAAAGCATTCATTTGATGTTTTTTCACAAGTCCACAGGTGGCATATGTTGAAAACAATAATGTTTGCTTCCTTATACTTTGAACCAGAGCTTTCTATCAATTCTAGTCTCAAAACTTCCTTCTTTATTTCATTTCCCTCATACATCTCCCATTCTTGAAATAGAAAGGAAGACCTCGAAAATTCTATTGAACAAATATAGTCATGCAAACAAACATAAAAGCCTCTACGTGTGTTATTCATTGAGATCCTAGTATATCACAATAACATATATTGAAATTTTAAATCACTATGTAGCATCCAAGAATTCAAAAAATAGGGTCTTGAGAAAAATTTCAATGTTATCAACGTGACCATAACCAAATAACCATTAAAAAAAGTATTTTAACCACATGGGCACTTGTAGTTGCATCTAATAACAATATCCTAAGGTGTTAATGAGTTTCTCTTGCAATTTTTATGTGTTGCTTTTGACCACCATATAACTAGACCCCGTAGGATCTTGCACATGTCATATATCCTTGGGGAAGACCTAAGATGAACTTATGAGCATTTGAAACCTCAATAATTGTCATAATATACTCATGGTTGACTATTTCCTACATTTCATAAGAAATGTTTGCACAAGTTGTTGGAACCTTTTGGCACTCTCACATATGGGTAACTTTTGTAATTTCCAGTTTCTCAATGAAGCATTGTATGACCTAAATATCCAATGTCTATAAAACTAAGACTGGTCCTTGTAATTTGCAATGGTGTATTAATTTTTAGTCTTATATTAACTTCAGTGCAATGGCCCATATTTATTTTTAATCTTGCAATAACTTCAGTCTCATATTCTCAAGCCACCGTGAGGACTTTCAAATTAATAGTGAAAAGGTTGAAGTTTAGGCAAGCATCCCTTTGATGTTTTTTCATGAGTCCACCAGTGGCCTATGTTGAAAACAACAATGTTTGCTTCCTTATACTTTGAACCAGAGCTTTCTATCAATTCCAGTCTCAAAAATTCCTTCTTTATTTCATTTCCCTCATACATCTCCCATTCTTGAACTAGAAAGGAAGACCTCGAAAATTCTATTGAACAATTATAGTCATGCAAACAAACAAAAAATCATCTACGTGTGTTATTCATTGATATCCTAGTATATCACAATAACATATATTGAAATTTTAAATCACTATGTAGCATCCAAGAATTTAAAAAATAGGGTCTTGAGAAAAATTTCAATGTTATCAACGTGACCATAACCAAATAACCATTAAAAAATGTATTTTGGCCACATCGGCACTTGTAGTTGCATCTAATGACAATATCCTAAGGTGTTAATGAGTTTCTCTTGCAATTTTTATGTGTTTCTTTTGACCACCATATAACTAGACCCCATAGGATCTTGCACATGTCATATATCCTTGGGGAAGACCTAAGATGAACTTATGAGCATTTGAAACCTCAATAACTACCATAATCTACTCATGGTTGACTATTTCATCCTTTTCATAAGAAATATTTGCACAAGTTGTTGGAACCTTTTGGCACTCTCACAGATGGGTAACTTTTGAAATTGTCAGTTTCTCAATGAAGCATTGTATGACCTAAATACCCAATGTCTATAAAACTAAGACTAGTCCTTGTAATTTGCAATGGCGTGTTAATTTTTAGTCTCATATTAACTTCAGTGACAATGGCCCATATTTATTTTTAATCTTGCAATAAATTCAGTCTCATATTCTCAAGCCACCACGAGGACTTTCAAATTAATAGTGAAAATGTTGAGGTTTAGGCAAGCATCCCTTTGATGTTTTTTTACGAGTCCGCCAGTGGCCTATGTTGAAAACAACAATGTTTGATTCCTTATACTTTGAACCAGAGCTTTCTATCAATTCTAGTCTCAAAACTTCCTTCTTTATTTAATTTCCCTTATGCATCTCCCATTGTTGAACTAGAAAGGAAGACCTTGAAAATTCTATTGAACAATTATAGTCATGCAAACAAACATAAAAGCCTCTACGTGTGTTATTCAACACCAAGAAAAAACATATGAAGATGACTATGGAAAGATTAAATACCTCATACAAAAATGCATAGAAACCTTCGGTTTTGAACTCTAGTCTTCTTGAGATCTCATGGACTCATTTTTTGTTTTTTCCCCATGCCGGAGAATGCAAACTAGGGATTCTAACATGTTTCTATTCAATAAATCTCCCACATAAGTTATCATTTTGCCTTGCAATAGCTCAAACTTATTTGTTGCATCCAATATGAGAGAACAAACTCATTGAGTAAAATGCTTTCCACATTTGCATGGTAGGTAGGGAAAGGCTATATTGATGTAATGATGGCTTAGCATGAAGATCATTTTTCCTTGCAATACCTCCAACTTATTTGTTGCATCCAATATGAGAGAACAAACTCATTGAGTAAAATGCTTTCCATAATTGCATGGTAGGTAGGGAGAGGCTATATTGATGTAATGATGGCTTAGCATGAAGGGACATATCTTTTGAATAATATAAGTATCAAGTTAAAAAGATAAAAAAATTATATTCAACTAAGGGAATTGGATCCCACGGAGAAATACAATGTTTCAAATACAATATCCATGCACACACCACTTGTTTTGATTAGAATATCTATGAATAGATCAATTGTTTTGATCAAAATATCCATGCATAGATCACCATAGAAACCATACATTCTCTATAGGTCAGATCACCATAGAAAATAAATATGCTATATAGTGCAGATCACCACAGGAACCAAACATTCATTAAATCTATGTTGGCATGTGTTGGGCCTTGACCAAGTTTTGGGATAAACTTGGTCATTTTGACCTATTTTGGGACTTCGATGGCTAGACGAAGAAGGAGCGCCAAGCAAAGCAGAGATCACAGGATCTTGATCCACTTTTGGGCCTCTTTTAGGGTTTTGGGTTAATGTAATGGGAAAGGGATGTAGTCTTGTGGGTTTACCCACGCTTAGGCCCACTTTTGTAATGTATAAATAGATACTTAGGCAATGTAAGAATGGTCGATGGCTTAGTGCTAGTAGTTAGATCTATGTGATCGGATGTGGATTGTAAATGCTTTGTGCATGATTTTAATAGGCTTGTAGAGCTAAGTGCAAGTTGTTTGTAAGAGGTTGTAGAAGGCTTTGTGTTGAAGTGCAAGGAAGAAGGATCTAGCGAGCTACGCAGATCTTCTGTCCTATGCGAAGAAGGGTTTGAGGCTCTATTTTGTAACTGATGATTGAAGATACTAATAAAGAATAAGAGTTGGTGGACGTAGCCCCAGGGTGGGGGTGATCCACGTAAATTTGTGTGTTATGTTTTGTGCTTTGACTTGATGTGTTTATCTCTTCCCTTACTAAGTGCTTTGGTATATTTAGATAGATCTACTTAGGCTATGTGGTTCATAGATGTGTATGAACGTTAGATATGATATGTATGAAGATGCTTAGTGATGATCTACTGGATCTGATGTATTTTACTGTTGCTAAGTGCTGAAATATCTTAGATCTAAGTGAATGTTGTGATGCTCTATCCTATCTGTGAAGTATAAGAAGGGTTGAATATTGATGAATAATCGATGCTAAGTGCATTATAAAGATAGAATCACAGATCTGTGTCCCAGCTAAGGTTGTAGACACCTAAGTCTTGCAACCACCCCTACCTCTACCTCGGGTGAGACTTCATCTGCTTCGCAGGTGTTGCCGAAAGGGCCGGTAGTTAAGGCTTTGTTGGTGTGCTCTTGAGCGTTGAACCCTGGGTCTGCCCCTATGCCAACAAATGGTTATGTTGTCGAGACTTGAAACTGTGATTGATGGGAACTGAGGAAGAAGAAACTTTGTGCAAAAGAAAGCTCTATGCATAGATCTGTCGCCCCAGTGCATAGCTTTTTACTCGACCTATGAAGCTTTGTGCCAGGAATAAGGTCAGATCTGAGGAAAGGAAGATCATATCTGAAGAAAAAAAGAGAGATCTGAATGCTCTGTGCTCTAAGAAATGTAAAAGTGGTAATTTCTGAAATAAAGAGGTCAGATCTGCAGAAAAGAGGTAAGATCTATAAGCCCTATGCTCCAATAAAGGTAAGAATAGTTAAAATTTATTAGATCTGGAAGCTTTGTGCTATGTAGAAGTAAGATAAGTGAAATTTTTGTTTCTAGAGCATGGATCTAGGTATGTTTGATAGATTCAGTCCTAGCTTTAAACCTAGGGCATTAATAGAAGAAAGAAAGTTTGATATGAGTAGATATGATAAGCATAATGATAGATAGGTTATATCTATGCATAGAAAGAATGTTTGGACTAACAAATGGATGCAGGATCCTAGAAGGAATTTTTTGCAGGATAACTACCATGATCCTGGTGTGTAGTACAGAAGAAGTTGGGGATCATTTAAGAGAAAGAGAGGATTGACCCTATGTTATGGTTGCAGAAAACTAGGCCATCTAGCTAAGGATTGCCCGGGTGGAAAACCCAGTTGTCTCTGTTGCAAAGCTTTGGACCATGAAGTATTGGATTTCCCTAGAATGATTGCTAAGATTGAAAAAATGAATTTGCATGAAGAAAACCCTAAGGCAGCTCCGGATATAGCAGAACCTCAGAAAGAATCAGAGAAAGTATTAATTCACATGAAAGAAACCCTGAATGAACACCGACATGTCAGATTATCAGATATCTTTAAAGAAAAAGAATGCATCGAAGTAAGGATAGGGGAATTTGACATTGATTATGTTCTAGATGAGGAAACATAGATGAATATCATGACAAAAATAATGTGGGAAGCTATAGGGGAGCCTACCATGATCCCTTCACTAGGAGGAATAGGACTCTTCATAGGAAAATTGGTAAACCTTTGTGGAAGGCTCACTCAGATATCTACGAATGCTAATGGAACTTTGACTGAAGAAGATTTTGAGATTATTAAATTTATTGAGGACAGTGCCTCGTTTACTATGTTACTTGGAAAACCTTGGATTGAGAAAGATCAAGTTCGATGGAAGGAAGAAGCAGAAGTTTTGGAACAGAAGAAAAAAAAATTAAAAGATTTTATGACCAAGAAGATTGCATAGTTGATTGAAGAATAGAAGAATAGATCGAAGCTCCTTGACACTAGAGACCCCAATGTTGAAGTCTAAATAATTTAAGAAGGCTCGAAGAAGACTGAAGCACCTATCCTAGACAAAGAAGAATTATTACCCCAGAGAGAATCTCAACAACGCGCAGTGACTATGCTAAAAGAAGATAGGAATCAGAACGAAAAAAGATAGACCGAGTTGAAGATTACTGGGAAGAAAGATAAAAAGGTAAGTAAGAAGAGCGAGAAGATTGGAAAGTTACAAGAGATTCCAGATGGAACATCGTAGAAAGAAAAATTGCATAATTTGAGCTTCACCGGGATATCAGAACAACAACCTATGGCACTTCATTGTGGAGAAGCAATATAGTCGTTGGACCGATATACCCATTCGAATTTCACCCCGAATGGATAGAAATGAATTAAAGGATCACTACCAGACCGTTGGACCTCTCCATAACGGACAAATCAACATTAATGGAAGCTTCATACTCGTTGCAAGCAAACCGTTGTTGAATTTCATATTTAGCTCGTCGCGCCATGCCCAAAGAACACTTTTTCCAACTGAGAATTCAAAGCCCGTAGAACTAGTGATTGTATACAATAGTCATTGCGATCTGATTGTTCATCCTAGTGTAGTATCTGAGATCATCATGACCTCGATTTTTTTTCCCGACCGCGTATGTCCGACGAGCTCACCGCAATTGAAGAATCCGTCATAGAGGTCCTCCTTGATTTAATGACTGAGAGAGTCATGTCGGAAAGAGGAATGTCCACTAGAGTCCAAGAATCATTGACAAGAGGAGTAGCAACTTCTCCATCCACTGCTTGCGCCGGACCGTCCCGACAGGTTGATGAGAAGCGAATGAAGCATAAGGATGATCTTGCGAATGCTGAACTGATTTCGAGCATTTTTCCTGCTTACCTACCCCCTCTGCATGGTGAAATCAACTGTGATAGTGTGCCCCAAGAATTCGATTATGTTATGATCACTGCATACCTACCGAAAGGGGTGCGTGCAGTTCGTGTCGATCAAGACAAGCTCTCAGCGTTGAATTTTAGCGACTTCAACCTCGGTGACAGGAAATTCTACAGTATGCTCACCCCGCACAAGTATATAACGCAGATGAAGGGAAAGAACTCAAAGATCGTCCCGCAGTCAACATTATTGAATGTCATGAAGATCCTGTACTTTGGCAAGCACCATGAGGTGAATGCATGCGTAAAGTTTCTTTTGTCCTGCTATCATGGAGACTACTTGTGGTTGAACCACCATGTCACAGTGGATCTGAACTTGATCAATCAGATCACAAGACTCAACATGCAAGGCCCTAACCCACAAGAGTTTTATCCTGGAAATACCATAGACAGAGTGCTAGCAGCGAAGCTCAAAGAAACATATGGCGATGTCGAGAAGGTCACATGAGGCTACAAGGTAGCCTCTATTTAGAGCAACGTATCACACCTTGCCTATCAGTTGATCACAGGCAAGCTAGGTCGCAAGAACTGGCCCACCCAAGTAACTAGATTCGTAGTTGATCTCGTAGGGAAATGTGCAGAAGGACTTCAAATGAATTGGACGAAGTACTTGGTGAATCAGCTCAAACTGGATTGTAGGGAAGTGCAAGACCAAGGGTATGAGTTCCATTTCAGTTGGCTTCTCATACTAATCACCTTCATAGCATGGGAGATGTTGGAGGGTGCCACTTTCCCAGAGACCAAGCCATTTCAACCTTTGGCTGCGAGGTTCAGTACCCTATGGTACTCGACCGATATGAGTAAGCAATGGTAGTCAAATGTCATCTTCCATGTATACTACAACCAGTTGAAGACCACGAACCAGGATACACCTCACATTACCCTGAACATGCTCCACAGATTCAGACCCTTAATGAATTTCAGCATGGATCACCACATCATTTATATAACAGTGTGAGCTGACGAACACAAGCAACAGTTGCAGTCTTATTACAAGTTGACTGAGGAAGACATCGAAGAGATCACCACGGATTGGTCATCTGACCTTCTCATTCCATCGAACCCCACAGAGATATCCGATATTTATAGCCCAGAGATTGTACCAGATACACCGAGACCAAGCAAAATGAAGAAGCCTGAAGAGGTTCACGAAGTAGACAGTGCATCTGTAAGGACTGCCTCTATCACACCAGATGAAGGAGGTGATGGAAAAGAGATAGAAGGCGCAAAAATTGAACAATAGAAAGGCGGAGTACCACCACCTAGGGATGAAGAAGACTCATCGAAGAAAAGGAAGGTCTCACCTCTGAAATCTTCCTCTCGAAAGAAACCTAGGACCCCTGTAACCAATATGTAAACTGCCCTCATGTTGGATGACTTTGATTTCATCATTGCAATGGTAAATGATGCTTCAAAGGAGATAATAGAAAAGCAAGAGGCGAAGTAGGAGTAGATGTATAATCATATAGATATTGAACTCCAAGGAGTACAACAAGCACTCTAGTCTAGCCGCGCAGTCCCCACTATGCCTCTGACAGCAGGGACAGTAGAACCAGGAGATGAGCTAGCTCAACTTCACCGGATTGTTGATATGGTCGAAGCCCACCTTCGAAAAGCTCAAGAAGACACAACACAAGCCACCCAGGCTTTGACATAGGTACAGGGAGTACTTGTCGAGCAGCACAGTGTTGTCGAATGAGAAAAAATTGCTCTTCAAGTACAGTGGGACAAAGAGAAAGCAGAGCTACAGAAAAGAAAGGAACGGTTGCTTGCAGAGTAGCTTGAAGTCAAGGAACTAGTTAACAGAGCACTCCGCTCTGTGACTATTATCGAAGTATAGGTTAAAGGGAGAGTTCCACAGCAGGTGACACAGCTTGAAGAAGTTATACAGAAGCTTCAGCAGCACATTGTCGATCTAGAACTCTGCGCTGTGCCCGAGACTCCTCAGGAGATAAGAGACCAGCGAGAAGCAACTGCTTGCAGTGCAGTTGACCGATTGAAATCTCTTACCTCGGAGTGCAAGCATCTCAGTAAACAGAGCGCCCAGACTTATGAGAACATTACAGAGAATATGGAGTTACAGGAGCTGGAGTTGCAGCTTCAGGAAGCAAAGCAGCATGCAAATACATTACAGGCACAGCTGAAGGCTTTGTCTACAGTGGATAGAATGAAAAGATCTCATGAACAACGCACATCTCAGAAGAAGATACATATGATCCAGAGAAAAGTGATGGAAATCACTCAGCGAATCCAACCAGTGCAAGACAAGGCATGCATGTTATTTTTCGAGATCGAAAGCTAGGGAGCAGAGCTTGCGCAAGTCATCATCACTGCAGAACAATGCTTGGAAGGACTAGTAAATGACACAGTGATCCTGGCATTCACCCAGCAAGAGGCCACAACGAAGAAGCAAGTCAAAGCAGCTCAAGAAAAGCTCGAGGCTTTCGAAGCAGAATTGCGCAGACCAGAGTGACTCGGGATGAGTCACGGGTGAGTGTTGGGGACCTATTGGCCCTTAACCAAGTTTTGGGATAACCTTGGTAATTTTGACCTATTTTGGGACTTCGACAACCAGACGAAGAAGGAGCACCGAGAGAAGCAGAGATCATGGGATCTTGGTCCACTTTTGTTCCTCTTTTAGGGTTTTGGGTTAATGTAATGGGAAAGGGATGTCGGCCCATGGGTTTACCCATGCTTAGGACCACTTTTGTAATGTATAAATAGATACTTAGGCAATGTAAGAATGGTCGATGGCTTAGTACTAGTAGTTAGATCTGTGTGATCGGATGTGGATTGTAAATGCTCTATGCATGATTGTAAGAGGCTTGCAGAGCTAAGTGCAAGTTGTTTGTAAGATGTTGTAGAAGGATTTGTGTTGAAGTGTAATGAAGAAGGATATAGCGAGCTGCGCAGATCTTTTGTCCTATGTGAAGAAGGGTTTGAGGCTCTGTGATGTAACTGATGATTGAAGATACTAATAAAGAAGAAGAGTTGGTGGACATAGCCCCAGGGTGGGGGTGAACCAAGTTAATCTGTTTGTTATGTTTTGTTCTTTGACTTGATGTGTTTATCTCTTCCCTTGCTAAGTGCTTTGGTATATTTAGATAGATCTACTTAGGCTTCGTGCTTCATATATGTGTATGAATGTTATATCTGATATGTATGAATATGCTTAGTGTTGATCTACTGGATCTGATCTATTTTACTATTTCTAAGTGATGAAATATCTTAGATCTAAGTGAATGTTGTGATGCTCTGTGCTATCTGCGAAGTATAAGAAGGGTTGAATATTAATGAATAATCGATGCTAAGTGTGCTATAAATATAGAATCACAGATTTGTGTCCCAGCTAAGGTTGCAGAAACTTGAGTCTTACAACCACCACTGCATCTACCTCAAGTGAGACTTCATCTGCTTCGCAGTTGTTGCCGAAAGGGTCGATAGTTAGGGCCTTGTTGATGTGCTCTTGAGCATTGAACCCTGGGTCTGCCCCTGTGCCAAAAACATGTATGGTAGAGTCCTCATAGTGGTATATTTGATACAATTTTGACGCACAATTTTATTTATTTTGCCCAAAATTATTTATTTATTTTGCCCAAAATTATTTATTTATTTTTTATTTTTTTTAAATAAGTAGTTTTCGTCGTAATTTTGACACACAATAGAAATCCTAAGGCTAATTTTCTATATAAACCAAAAAATTTGTCGTCGCAATTTCGATGCCCAATAGAAAACATGCGACAAATTTTCTATATAAACCATGAAAGTTATCGTCGCACTTTCGACGTACACCACGAAAGTTGTCGTTGCCATGTCGATGCACAATAGAAATCCTGAGATGAATTTTCTCTATAAACCTGTTGACGGGCAAAAATGATTGTCTGTCAATTGGAAGAACGAGTCTGGTCTGGGGTTGTTTAAATAACCCAAGCTATTTGGTATGACTCGCTCTGACGGGTTTAATGGCTCTGTTGGCCAATCTAAAAGTCCTAAAAGAAACAAATAAAAGAAAAAGAGCAAACTAACAAATAACTACTTAGAGTATATATGTACATACGTATACATATAACTATTTTAAATAATATTTACACAACAGATCTGTTTATCTAATTTATGTGCATGATGTACAAGTTGCGAATTTTAATCTAAACTCATGAAAATCTATGAAAAGATGGTTGTTTTAACAAAAGTAGATAAAGAAATAAAATAAACTATTTTTGTTTTTATCTTTATTTATCTATAAGATTAAATCGAAAATATATTATGAAACGGGAATATGTAGACGGTCAAAGCCATATCACATATAAGAGTTTCAAAAAAACAAACAAACGATGAATAGAAATAAACTAACCTAATAATAAGTTAATCGACCTACATCCAATCATCTGTATGATTATAGAATGTCCAGCCAGCCTGTCCAAGAGATAAACCTGCAGTGAACCTTGAAACTGTTCGGAATAAATGCAAAACAGTATATTAACTGTTGGATTTTGATGACAGAATGATAAGACACAAATAGTAGCTGTGATATTTGTGATTGCAAGCAATTACACGTAAGATAAATCTAACTGTAACAACCTACTTTTAATCATTCAACAAAATTAAAGAAAAGCCTTATCATTTGGATTGAGCGAGTGATCACTATTTTTAATATCTGAAGCATCAAAATGTGGACAATATTAAAAGATATTATCTTGATGACATAATAACTTGTGAAGACAAAAGCTATCAACAATTATTTAATTATCAGGATAAACAAACCATAAACGAAAACAACATTTACAGAGAGCTAAAGCATAAATGTAAACATATGTTCCATCTGTTAACTCTCAAAAACGCACCGGCATTTTTGAAGGAAATATGCCTAATATTGTAGGGAAATTTTGACTATCTTCCCTAGTTCCAAATCCAAATCTGATTTTACCATTGGAAATCCTACGATCTGTAGATGTCGATCGGCTATTGGAACGTGCGAAACGGATATTTTATGGCTGAGAAAATTGATTTTTCCCAAAGGCATTTTTTTCTGAAAATTCTGACTTTCGGTGGTTAAATTACCCAGGAACTGTTCCAGTCAACCACCGAAAGCCTGTTTTAACCAGAATTTTTCAAAATTTTGCCCAGATCGGGAATTTTTGAAGCATAATGAGATGAGACCTCTTGGAATAGACATGTGGTGAATTATCAAGTCCAGCACAACAGTTAGTTTTGACAAATGGTGGAGAAAGGAGGTTTTTCAAAGGTTTTTGATGTCTTTAACAAAGGCAGAAAAGCAGGACTCCTTGCCACATCAGCCAGCTCGACTTGGTCTCCATGGGAGAAGGATCTTTTAGCCTTGGAAGGCTGCTCTACACTGCACCAACAGTCAACAAAGGAAAATCAGGGATTGACCTCCTTTTGAGGAAGTATCCCACTTCTTTTGCAATATATTTTTACTTACTATTTTTAGTTGATTTGATCCATGTTTTGAGGATCTGAAAACTGTTTGTAAAGGCTATAAAGCCTAGGAACTCATTTTGATAAGGGTTTGATTCTGGATACAGTAATTCTCTTTGTACTTAGACTTTTCATTTGCTAATACAGATCACAGGTTTCTTTCCATTTTGGTGGCAGTTTTTCGATATTTCTTCTTCACTGTTATATTGTTGTCAAACCTTGAATGGATGTTATCCTATTGTTTGGTTCATGACATTATAATCAGTCTCTTTAGTTGTTTATTAGACCCTGCTTTGCACTGGTTTATGAGCAATCTTTTCTTCACCCATTGAAAGCTATCTTACTGTTCAACCAATCTTGGAGAGCACTGTCTATTTGTTTATCATTTTGATGTCTGAATGCCATAAGCTGTATTGAGTTATCCCATTGATCCACCTTTATAAAATACAAAAACATTCATTTCTTAAGTTACCAAGCACCTTTGGTCTGCAACCACAAAGGGTTTCTTGGAGTGATAACAAAATGGCGCCGTTGCCGGGGAGCGAGTTCAGAAGCTTATCTTCCTGGGAGAACGACAAGCAGAAGCTCAGCTTCCTTTGGGAGACGACAAGATCTAAGCTTTGATGATAGACAAAGCTTTGACATCATTTGGTTGTGAATCATCTATCTGGCGACTCCATGAGGACGAATTCAATGGTGACTCCATTGTTCAAAAAATTGTTGGTGACTCCATTGTTATGACATGAACCAAATCTTAGCCAAGAGGTATGCATTCAGGATTTTTCAAATATTGTTGGTTTCCTAATCAAGTACCTCCGCTAGAGATGAATGGGAGAACAAAATTTTCCTAGATTTCGAGGGAGAAGAGGGAAGTGCCACCAACATTTGTTGGACTTTCATGATTACACGCATCGGTTGCAGGTAGTGCATCAGGATGTTCAGATCCGGCTCTTATTTTTATCATTAGAGGGAATTGCTCATGATTGGTATTGATTCTTTGCCTCTAATGCAAGTGTCAGCTTTAGCGCATTTTCATGCCGCCATGTGTTTTGTAAGGATCATTTTCCAAATGATCTTCTCTACCCTGAATGTTGTCGCGATTAATCTTTCGAAATTAGAACTTCAGGAAGACTATGCTATTGAAGAAAATACTCTTCATCATGATCTAGAGATCATTGATCTCAGCTCCTCATGATACCTTAGTGGATGCTTTTGACATCATATCGTTTACTCCAATGGGATGTATATTGTCATGAAGATGAGATTGTTCCATCTGAAAAGTTTGAAGATGTTGAGCGCACGACAGAGCACGTTAGCGACATTTTCAGATCTCAGAAGTTTGAAGAGGAGGCCCATAATTTCCAGTTTTGCAGGGGCTGTCCAATCTTCAAATAGAACAGGTGAACCATGATCCCTAATGTATTGATGTTGCAAGAAGATAAAAGTTATGAGTAACACATATTTTTCGACTTCTGCAGAAAAGGTAGATCACAAAGACGATGAAAAGAGTGATGGGGCTAGGATCCTCGAAAAGGTCCATCATCAACTGCTTGTATGTTTTTCCAACGGATCTCGAGCAGCCTGTATTCAACAATGAGCTTATTAAAGAAAATTTTCAGCATCTTTTTAATTTATTGATCAGCTTAATGAGGTATTGCTCATGGATTTTGATGACCCTATTGTCAGTTTCATTTAGATTTCATGAAAAGATAACCATGGGATATTTTTGTTTGAAGGAGAAGATCGTTTTTATCATCTATTTAAACCTCTTTTCTGCATGATATGGCTTCCATTGTTGTTCGGGTCAAGATCTAGCATGATGCTTGTAAATCAGTTTTTGACATGGCTTCATTGGAAGCATGATTTCACTTGATAAGAGGCAGAATAGTTAGTTAGTGTAGGGGTAGGTAGAGGAATAAGCTTGCCATACGAATAGTTAGATCTTTTCAGTTTTGATCTCATAAATAAGCAGAATAAGGTTGCTTGTGCCTTAGAGAACCTAGCAATCACTTAATCATTTGCTGCTGCAATTATTGAGGTGGGTATTGAAGCAGACTTGAAAGCCATTTTACAACTGGATCGTGAACATGATGGATTCAGCAAGGTGGAATTAGAGCATCCTTGGGGGCTCGATTTCATTGTGTTGGTTGGGATGCAATACCTGGTTTGCCAGCTCCTCTGGAGATTTACCGAAGAAGAATTGCTTCTTTCAAGCATGAACTAACAGTTAGGAAAGCTTTGATGAATCTTTATACATCGTTTGCCACACGGTATGTAAAGCACCTGCATCAACTAAAAAGAGAGCAAGCTCTAGACAATGATAATGTAGGGATCTCAAAAGGTCTTGTAAAGTCATTGGCAGAAAAGTCTTGTTCGTAGTCAGAATGCCTCTGCTAATCCTAGTCAGTTGTATGCCTTGTGGGATGTTAAAAAAAATGCTTTGCAGAAATCTAAGAACAAAGGAAAGAGATCTGGTAAGTCTATGGCTGCACCTGTACGTGGTGGTCAAGGGAACGTAAGGGTTCTTGATGCAGTAGAATCAGGATACATTTTCAGTCTAGCTTTCTTTCTTTCTTGTAACCTGTGAATTCATCCTTCAATCAGTCAAATGGTAACAGAAATCAGATCCTGCATTGCCATTTCCTCCTCCATAGAACTGTCTTTTACGAGCTATAACTCGGACTTGTTTGGCTTCCATACATTTGATTATGCTCGACATTTTTCTCCTGCTGCAAAGGATGCTTGGTCTTGATTATGAGTCCAAGAGAGGCTACATTGGACTTGAATACTATGGTCGCTCTGTTGGTATCAAGTTTCTGCCAGTGGGCACTCACATACGCCATCTTGAATCAGTGTTAAACCTGCCAGACACAGCTTTGAGAATTGTGGAGCTGAAGGAACGATTCAAGGGGAAGAAAATGCTGTTGAGTGTTGACGATATGGATATATTCAAGGCTATTGCGAAAAAAGATCCCTATGGTGCCAAAGCTGTGGCCAAGAAAGGTAAATGATATTTGCTGCTGCCAAATACTTCTTGTGTTCAGACGAAGGTGGAGGGACTTGAAATCCATTTCTCTACATGGTGTAGAAGCTATTCTCATTCTGTTGCACGAGATTTGGTAGTTAATGGGTCGGCATCCCGGCGCATGCAAAGATGGATTCTATGGAGGCACGAGTTCTGAGAAGATTGTATGAGTCCGTGTATATGTTTAAATTCATCAAACACGCAGGCAACAAGTCATATGCCAGATCAAGCCACAAGTCGACACATAGCCCAAGCCATATGTCAATTTCATAAGCTGCCAAGATTCAGATTTTGATAAGGACTTTTTTCCTTATATTTAGGATCTAATTTCTATGTTTAGTAAAACAGATTCGTTTTGTTTTGTTAGGTGGCATTTAGATCCATCCTTTTAGGATCTATAGCAACATGTTTTTCCTGTATATGTATTTCAGAAATTGTAATAGGAGGGAGCAGTCCC
>SNQJ01S0160848.1:13447-27225 GCA_010110895.2 Picea sitchensis
CAAGTGTCGTAAACATCATACAATCATCTTGCCTATGTCGTGTCTCGAATGACATCACAAATAACACTTGAAAAAACCCTCAGAGAATGGTTAAAGAAAGAGAAATCATTTGATGAAGAGTACAAATATTTTTCCATGGAAAAAACCACTTAAAAATGAATTTTGAAGGGCAATGCTCCCCTACCCACTGTCAGGGAGTGTTAGCACTCCCTGACCTCCTTTGGTGGACTGTTATAGCACTCTGTACACCCTTCTGGGGGAGCGCTAGGATTTTTTGAGGAAATTTTGGGTAGCGCTCCCCTACCCACTTTCAGGGAGCGCTAGTGCTCCTTGACCTCCTTTGGGGGAGCGTTTCAATGCTTTGTGTACCATTTTGGGGGAGCACTAGCCCGTTTGAGGGAATCTTGGACTGTTGAGGAAAATCAAGGATCAATCCCCCTCATCTCTGGAGTTAGTTGGATTCAAATCTGAGGTCAAGTCTGGATATTAGGGAGGATCCACAACTGATGGAGATATCCTCAACCTATCCCAAGAATCTCTAAGTTGGTTGGGACTCTCCAAGCTTATATAAGGAGGCCTCCTCATGGTGAAAGGTACACGAAGAAACAAAGAGATACCAAACTTATGATCTCATGAGAAGTGGTATTGGGAGACATTGAAGGCATCAAACTTATGATCTCATAAGGAAGATAATTAGTGAAGCATAGTCATTATGCTTGTGGATCATTTGATCAAAGGGTTTGGACAAAGAGAGCTTGGTGAAGCTGCTGCATCTACATCTATGGTTGTAAGTAATTTGCTTTGTTTTCATTAATATATATGTGCTTGGTCTGTTTCCTTCAAGATTATGTTTATCTACATGAACTTGTCTTTAATAGATAGATTTGGTTTGAAGCTAATCATAGTAGAATAGGAAGCATGTTTTGTATTTGATTGGATTGCAGGACTTGTTGAAGAGCTTGGAGATCGGAGCTCAACTCGGACTGAGCGAGGACAAACATTGAAAAAGGTACATCTTCTTCCTCTTATCTATACATTAGTTTAGCTAGGTTTAAAGAGATGCCATTGACCAATGTTAGCACCTTTCTGTCTTGGTCTTAGGAGTCTAGAGCCCAAGAGGGGATTCACTTGTTCGCAGGGGGATTTCACTGTAACAGAAATTGGCGACTCCACTGGGGAGGTGAAATTTCAGTTTTGGTTTCCTTCCTTGGTATTTTTCCTGCCCATTTCCCATGTTTCAGATCACTTTTACTCTTTGTTCATCATCCATTAGCCTTCTCCTATCTTCATTAGCATTTTCACCATTTTTTATGCATTCTGGGTGAGTTGTTTTTGCATTGTTTGGCTCTTTTCTTGAGGTTTTGGGAAGATCAACGCCCCCCCTAGGCCATACCAGAGCACTGATATTTTTCTAGCGCTTCTATATAGTGATTTGGGGAGCGCTGCAACGCTCTCTACCCTTTAGACAAGGAGCACTAGTCTCTTTTTTTGGAGGATTTTTTCCCTTTTCTGTTTAGAATTTTGTAGCCTGTTTTGCAGAGGTCTTTACCTAGAGTCCGTGGTTGGTTTGTGAAGTTGTTTGGATTGGTTTTTGATGCTTATAACCCCTTATTGTCTTTCTTGGAGCCTGAAACCTTTTTCAGAAATGTGAAATTGCCTTTTCTAGCTGCTTGTTTTGTCGGACAATTTTGAGTATTTTCTCTTTCTCCCTGTTTCTTTTCTTGGATTCTTCTTTACATATTATGTACTCCTTTAGTGCTTGTTGGTTGTAAAATCCTTGATTGAGTTATTGTTAGAACACATTATCTCTTACTTTTTTTTTTCCAGTTCTCATTGCTTTGAGTGCATGCTTTGTTTGAAACCTTTTTTCTTTGTGTCTTTTGCATCTGCATAGTACTCTTTCTCCCGATTGAAAGTAGTAGAGCATCGAAGGATTTGTATTTAATTTATTTATACATTAGAATAAAAAAAAGACCATAGATGCATTATTTCTTTTGGGTAGTGAAATTATCTTGCATTTGAAGTAGCAAAATTGTATGGTGTTGGCATTTCGAGACTTTGTGCATTTGGGAATGATAAAAGTTTTCTCCTTCTCGTAAAATAACATTCATCGAAGTGAAATATTTGCATTATCATTTATTTTCATTGTTTAGAGTCGGTCAAAACATCATTTAGTCCACTCCATTTTCCTCTTGAGTAAACAACAACCACTAAAATCAACGCTAAACTAAAATTTATTAGAAAGTTTTACATTTTCTGTTAGCAAACGTACATTAGCTTAAGGTGTAGGGATTTGGAATAAGTGTGAAAGATAACTTTCTAAAGATTTCAAACAAACTTAGCATCATGCGATAGAGAGATCAAACCCAATTTTCGTATAAGCTTATTGGGATCCCCCTCTCACACAGGGGTTATGCATGAGGTCGTGTTCGGGAGAGTTATAGATATTATCGCTCCATGGTCCAAGTGTTCGTAGTAGTCAGATCGTATTTTGGGGGTTCTTCTTGAGGCTCGACTGTCTTCATTTGGTATCGGTGCTTCGTGAATTCCGAATCCGTTCGGGGTCCTCTGGATTTCTATTGGTCCACTTGTCCTCAGTTCTCTTGAAGAGTTTCATACCTGTTATCTTGCCCATATGTTCGGACTGGACTATCGACTATACCCACCCAGGGGATGACTGCGAGTTGGTTTCCTTAGTAGCCATAATATTTAGGGTATTTTACACAAGGTGACGGTGAAGGGAAGTCTCACTGTACCTGGAACAGACGTTGGTCAAAATCACTCGAGCTCCTTGGAGGGTAAATCTACAATTAATATGTGGAATATTGCAACAAGATGTAAGTCCATTAAGCAGGTCGCCAACGTAACTGATCCACTCAATCTATCCCCACCCCTTCCTATATTGATCTCACGACGCTGGATTTCATCACCAACTAGTGGTTTTATTATGGGAAGTTTTGTTTGATTTTTCGCTTCTTAGATTCATAATGTGTGTTGTTTGTTTTACTTAGTGGAACTTTGGTAGAGTCAGTGTTAATGGAATCAAATCCTGGGAGTACTAATGGAGGAACCCCTTGTCCCAGAGAACCTTTCACCTTTTCTTCTTTTGGAAACATTGGTCCTTCGTACATTTCCACACTGAGTCTTCCTGGACTCACCATCGGATTACCGGTTTGGTTTTTCCCCACTCCGGTGATCTCGGATCTTCCCAGTGCTTCAGTTTCACCTAGTACTTCATATGTAAGTACACCACCCACACATCAACCTCATGTTGAACTTTCTCCTTCTTCACCCATCAAGTTTGCTTCCATTTATCTTTCTTCACCTAGTGAAAACTCTAAAGCAAGTAGCCAGGTTCATAAGAAGAAGAAGAAATGAAAAGAGAAGAAGAATAAGAACCAAAAAGGGTCCAAGACTCCAACTACATCAGATATTAGATCCAAGCAACCAACTACTGTTAATCATACTGGTAGTGTTGATGAGGTCGACAAGATTAAAATGAATTATCTTAAACCCAAATTCCCTTGCAGTCTTTGTAAGGGTGACCACTTTCTAAGGGATTTCCTTGGTCTTCCCAAGGTCTTAGAAATGTGGTCCTCCATGTCATCGACCCCTGCTAGATACGTTGGTGACACCTCGTCAACTAGTGACGTTAAGGTTGATAAGAAGAAAAGAAATGTCAAATTTCCTTGCATGTTATGCAAAGGTGATCATTACTCTCACCTTTGTCCTTGTATGGATGATTCTTCTTATCTTTTGGAAAAGATTCAAATTCCAATTGGTTATCGCAATATTTCCCCAACCCATCATTAGTTGATGGAATGGTCAATCTGGTTCCATCCCTGATCAGTCTGGTTGATAAGGTGGTCAATCTAGTTTCATCCTCGGTTGAATCACTAACCGAAGTAGCTGATCCAATTTCGTCATTGATCAACCCCACTTTTCATCTGAAAAGTGAAACCCAAGTGACTGATCCAATCCCTTCATTGGTCAGTCCCACCCTTCATATGAAGAGTACCAACCTTGTCAATCCCAATCCTCCTCTAACGAGTGCCAAAGTGGTTTCTCCGGTTCCTTCATCGGTCATTTTGGTTGATCATGTCGTCAATTTGGTCACATCCTTAGTTGAACTAGTTGACAAAGTGGTTTATCTGATCCCATATTTGATCGATCCCTCTCTCCCGTTAGAGAGTGCAACCCAAGTGGTCGATCCATTTCCACCTGTCGACCCCATTCTCCCCTTGGAGAATGAAACCCAAGTGGTCGATTTGATGTCATTATCAGTCGATCCTACTCTCTCGCTAGAGAGTAAGCCCAATTTTGCCCATGTTTTTCTCGTTGATACATAATCTACCGTGCTGGGGGGATTTCCTCCTTCTCCTGCGAAACCCCCTCCAAGTAATGAGGCCACCCTTTTTTATTGGGGTGCGCTAATTGGACCTCATCTTCCCTCCCACATTCCTTTCAAGATTACAATACAACTTTGTGGTCATGACATTCCTCAGACGTTAATAGATGAAGATTTGCTCGTTAGTATTTTATACTCTATTGCTTGGCAATATTTGGGTTATCCTTAGCTTGTTCCGGTTACCCAAACTTTGTTCACTTTTAACAGAAGAACCAATCACCCTTTAGGGATCCTTCCTCAGTTTCCCATAACTTTGGGAGGGAAAATTGTCTTTGTTGATGTTATGGTAGTCTAGGACCCCTTGGATTTCGATTTAATCCTTGGGCGAGATTATGTCTATGCCATGAAATCTATTGTGTCCACTCCTTTTCATGTGATATATTTCCCGAACTATGGAAGAATGGTGATTATTGATCAACTTTCATGCATCATTCCTGACTTGATTACCAGCCCAATGACCTCCCTAAACGGTTCTTATATGCAGTCGGTATCACCCTTGCCATAGGTCAATTATGTGGCATTGTCTCCCATGACTTCAAATTTCGATGACTTAGATCCGGTAGTTGACATGGTGATCTCTTCGGTAGGGATATTGGAGGAGCCTTCTCTCTCTACTCTTATCGAGGCCGTCGACATGTATCCCTTATAGAGTGATTTTCTTCCATTAGGCAAAGATCTCTTGGAAGCCATGGCTGACGTTTGTCCCTTGACATGTATTCCTTCCAGAGCATTATCCTCTTGGAAGCCATGGTCAAGTAGAAGATACAAGCATAGTTTTCCTCTTTGTGGAAAGCTCGTTAAACAATGAAACAAAATCTATGAGCATAGTTTACTTCTCCGTTGAAAGCTCGTTAAAAAATGAAATAGAAATCTGGGGATTGAACCCGGAGCTGTGAGCATAGTTCTTTTCCTATGTCAATCTCATTAAAAAATGAAACAGTCAACTCTCTTAACAAGTCGAGCCTTTCGCTAGATCTCGTAGATGTCGATTCGACTCTTTCGTTAGGTATCATATTTGAACCTTACTTTCATCCACCTGTATCCTTTTTCTCCATCTAGTACAGAAATTGGTGACAACCTCGAAGTCGATGAATGAATTGAAGCTTGGGGGGCATGTGTCCAGCCTTTGATTATCATTCTGGAGTTAAGCCACTAAATTTTCAAGCTGGAGGCAAAGTACCAACCATCCATGGGTATCTTGTATCCCTACCTTTGGAAATTACGTTGGAATTTACAAGCATACTTTAATTTTGTTTCAAGATTGTGTAAAAATGAAGCCAATACCGAGCTTAGTATTTGTTCGTTCTCACGCTCGGAAAAACATGAGAACACACCGAGTAACCTTTTATCTTTTTTTGGATTCGCATGTATACACAAAAAAGGAACCCCCTGGAGTCGTCTTTAAGCTCTTTTCAGAATCTCTAAACATGAAAAGATTTCCGAGTGATATTTCTTCCTTTCACACTCGTTAAAAGGTTTGAAAGGGCATCTTTGAAGTGATAATTTATCTATTTTTTGGCCTTGTGAGACTAACATTACAAAAAAGGATAACAATGGATTCATATTTAAGTTCTTTTCAAACTCTCTAAACATGAAAAATCACTGAGTTTACCTTCTTTGGACTAGTTAAACAATCATACATTGAAGGGACCATATGGGACCGAACCCTTACTTTTTCCAGTTCACTAAACAAAGGAAGAGGGACTTACCGAAGGTGATTTATATTGAGCATGTGTTATCCTCCTTGAGCTCGTTAAATTAAAAAGAGGTACTCGTTTATCTAGATGGGGGAAAAATTTGAAGGAAACAAGCTAAGCAGTTTTTTGAAAACATCACAAGTCACTCTTACGGTCACCCTTGAACATGACACTTTTTATTTGCATGCATTTTAATCCGGTGAACCTCTGCACTGAACCAATCCTCTGAGTTTTCTTACTCCTTTGGGTCACCCGACAAAATTCACAGTATCCACTCCATTATCATGTTTTGGTCCATGTCAAGTTTCTGCTATTGTGCCTCAATGTTCAATGGAATTATTTGCCTCGAGAGTCAACCATCACAAATTTCCTGTTTCAATACCCATGTTTGTCCATGTTCATTTGATCCACCAAATTACATATCTGTATCTGTTTCGTGTCACTGATGGGGATACATCAAGGCCCTCCTTCGACGAGTCTATTCCTGTCAAATTCAACACATTATCCAAGAACTAGACTTAGAAACCAATGATTACCTTGGGACCTGCATGCCTCAATGGCAGGCCTCCTCGCTTCCAATAGTGGTTTTACATCATTGAACTCTGATCGTATGATTCCACAGATGTTCAACTTCAGCTCATTTATTCACATTCGCTGGAATGTACTAGGGTACCTTGGGAATCATTGACATCAATAGTGATTTCCCTCACACTTGTTAATGGTTTACCTCATTGACCAGTAATCAAGTGGTTTCTTCCATGTTCGACATCAGGACATCTATTCACATGGTTAGACTCATACTTCATTGGGATCGGTAAGAAGACCCTGGGTTGAGTGATCACTTTGATATATAATTTTCCCAGTTTGTGACACAGTTTCTCTTGAATATTGACACATATACTATCACATAAATCCACTTTGTATTGGTCCATGGATATGTCTTGTCGTCTCGTAGATCCACTATGTATTTTTCATGGCTACGATCAATTCATGTCATGGAAGTATAGATCCACATTGTATCTTTGGTGGCTATACTCTTTGTTAATATAATTATGGATCCATAGTGTATCTTATGTAGGAAATACCTTTAAATTCTTTGTCACCCAAGCATAGGTATGCCTACCTTGGGTCTGAAACATCTCATAATATTTTTTTGATGGTTGTGTGCAGCTTCTACCAGGTTCTTTGAGTCCATACCCTTGCTCGAAAAAGTCTGCAACATACTTCAGTCATCAGTTTCCGTCTTTTGACTTCGCACTTTGGGGGGAAATCTGTTACACATCAAAATTAATCACTTCAATGATGACCTATTATCGTCATTAAAAGTGTCGCATTTTGTCCACAAGTGTCGTAAACATCATACAATCATATTGACTATGTCGTGTCTCGAACAACATAAAAAAGAACACTTGAAAACACCCTCAGAGACTGGTTAAAGAAAGAGAAATCATTTGATGAAGAGTACAAAGATTTTTCCATGGAAAAAACCACTTAAAAATGAATTTTGAAGGGCAGCGATCCCCTACCCACTATTAGGGAGTGCTAATGCTCCCTGACCTCCTTTGGGGGAGCGTTGTAACACTATGTACACCCTTCTGGGGGAGCGCTAGGATTTTTTGAGGAACGTTTGGGCAGCGCTCCGCTACCCACTTTCAGGGAGTGCTAGCGCTCCTTGACCTCCTTTGGGGGAGCGTTGCAACGTTCTGTGTACCCTTTTGGGGGAGCTCTAGCTTGTTTGAGGGAATCTTGGACTATTGAGGAAAATCAGGGATAAATCCCCCTCATCTCTGGAGTTAGTTGGATTTGAATTTGAGGTCAAGGTTGGATCTTAGGGAGGATCCACAACTGATGGAGAAAGATCCTCAACCTATCCCAAGAATATCTAAGGTGGTTGGTCCTCTCCAAGCTTATATAAGGAGGCCTCCTCATGGTGAAAGGTACATGAAGAAACAAATATATACCAACTTATGATCTCATGAGAAGTGGTATTGGGAGACATTGAAGGCATCAACCTTATGATCTCATAAGGAAGATAATCAGTGAAGCATAGTCATTATGTTTGTGGATCATTTGATAAAAGGGTTTGGACAAAGAGAGCTTGGTGAAGCTGTTGCATCTACATCTATGTTTGTAAGTACTTTGCTTTGTTTTCATTAATATATATGTGCTTGGCCTGTTTCCTTCAAGATTATGTTTATCTACATGAACTTGTCTTTAATAGATAGATTTGGTTTGAAGCTAATCATAGTAGAATAGGAATCATGTTTTGTATTTGATTGGATTGTAGGACTTGTTGAAGAGCTTAGAGATCAGAGCTCAACTCAGACTGAGCGAGGACAAACATCAAAAAAGATACATATTCTTCCTCTTCTCTATACATTAGTTTAGATAGGTTTAAAGGGATGTCAGTGACCAAATTTAGCACCTTTCTATCTTGGTCTTAGGAGTCTAGACCCCAAGAGGGGATTCACCTGTCCGCATGGGGATTTACCTATAATAGTGTTGAATGTCTCTCACACACAAAGTACAACATCGAGTTCTTTTTCTCCTTCGCCTAAAATCTATAGACGAAAATCAGCTCTGATACCACTTGATGTAGACCCTCCCCTCTCTCCTAAGGGCTGCACGACCTCCCGGTCTAGGATTGATCAAGAAATTGAGTATGATTGACTCTTTGTCCCCTCATGAACCTCAATCAACTGAATAGGTCCCCCCTCTTCTTAAGGTGTAGGTTCTATGGAAACCGCGATCTTCTCCTTAATTCTTTAGCTTCAACGTAACTAGGCACTAGATCTCCTCTAGCTAAGCCCCTTCTATCACGCGACCGATGGCAATGACCACACACTTCAGTGAAAGGCGCGTCATGATTTCATGTTTCATGAATCTGGGAGTATTACTAACTCCGTTCTCCCAATATCCGAAATTGTGATGGCTTTAGATTGACGGTCTAGATCTTTCTTTGATTGACGAATGTGATCAATTCAATATTTCGCGTTTCGTGACTTTGGGAGTATTGCTACCTCTGTTCTCTCGATATACGAAATTGCGATGGCTCTAGATCGACGGTCCAGATCTTTCTTTATCCAACGACTCATATGATGTCATGGTTTCTCATTTCGCGAGTTCTCACGACTCAACCTTTGACTTCTCTGAGTCATAAGTCATAGAAACGTTGATCTCTCACCACGTGTCCTCCTTGACAAATGTACAGTCTGATGATTTCAAAACTTTGTAAGTCTGATTCTCCTTTCTCTGGCTCTCAGACTGAATGACTGAGTTATTTTCTTTGCGCTTATATCAGATGGCTGATATCTTTTCCTTTGCACTCACTGCTCCTTGTCTGGACGTTGACCGGACGATCTACATCTTTTTCCCTTGAGCTTACGATTTCTTCTAAATTATAATATTTTTTGAAATATTTAAAGGCTTTGACCTTTATCATTCCTGCGAGTTCACTTCTTGTATCTCGTTCGTACTTCTTGGAAAGTACTATCCCTCCTGAGCTTGATCTCCTCAAATATTTCGATCTCCCAAGTACTCCTTGATTTTCTGGGAAATTCATCAAACTCAGATCCAAAGATTCTTGAAAATAATTCTTNCTTCTTGTATCTCGTTCGTACTTCTTGGAAAGTACTATCCCTCCTGAGCTTGATCTCCTCAAATATTTCGATCTCCCAAGTACTCCTTGATTTTCTGGGAAATTCATCAAACTCAGATCCAAAGATTCTTGAAAATAATTCTTTCTAAAGATTTCTTGAAAATAATTCTTTCCCTCCTTCTTGGCGTTCCTCTGCTCCGGTCCTTCGATTTATTTACGGAGTCGCTCCGACTCTTCGTCGAATTTCAGATCTGTGCACTCCTTGCAATAGATCTTTAAGCAAGATTTAAGTTCTTGGGACAAATGTGAACACTTTTCGACAGTCTCTTTATAATTCCTTGCAAAGGGAATCTTACGCTAATTCCTCCTGAGCTTTACGAGTCGTAAAAGACCCTGTCAACGCACTCCTTGCGGACTGGGTGCACACCTTGCACCGACTCACGATGAAAAATGAATTGAGAATTATGAAAAAATATTAAAGCCACATACTCTCGTAGCAAGGTCCATTCATTCTTGATACACACAACAATAACAAAGAATTGCAGGAAACAACAACAGTCTCCCACATTTGGATCAATTTTCCTCTATTATCTTCATTCAAAATCAAGAAAACGGTTACAGAAAATTTCAGAACAACAACTACTGTTCACAAATTCCTACTTGCTCATAACTCTCGTCAACCTCTCTATAGGGCTAACAAAACCTCTCTTTATACAAAAAGAAACAAACTACTGCTATCTAACTGTGGTTACATTGAGACTAGGGTTAAACTCCTACGTCACACGTTCTTATTTTTTCTGCACGCGTGTGATCTTTCCTCTTTTGTTTTCTATCAGCTTCAAAATATTTCAGTACCAACCAACGTTCGAGATTCCAAATTGGTCCTCAGGCTCTGAGTTGTCCTGCCACGTGTAATTGATGATGATGCTCCTGCATCAATAACATAATAAACTTGACATGTTGTAAAGGTTGTTTTGTGGATGTCTTATTCCGTGATTCTTATTTGGTAATATCCTAAATGGAAATCCAATTTAGTAAAGTAAATAAATCCTTGTAATTCATCTAACAATTCATAAAATAACATGAATATGAAACTTATCTTTAATAATCATCTATTTGAGTTTTATATAATTTGGATACATATGCCATGAATAATCCTTTTTGTAAACCATTACCACTGGTGAAGAGAAAACACCTTAGCTAAGTTGAATGATGCCAACCTCTATCATTTCTTAAACCATATGGTCAATCTCACTTTTCTGAGCATAAGGGTATTTGTAAGGTTAAATGTTAGGATGAATTTCACTAGGGTGAGTTCAATAGTATGATTATTCTCTTGAGAAAGAGGAAGACATTTGGACAACTCATCAAATACCTTGGAATGATTGCTGATAACTCTTTAGATATCCCAAGGCACATAGGGGTTAAATATTTGAAAATATAGTGAGAAAAATTATGCAATTACAACTTGGTGTCAATTTAATAATTATTATGATGTTATATCTTATCACTTTATATGGTTTCCCTTGCATACCTCTATGTTTAATTTCCTTACATTCCAAAAAAAATCTCATGAGAAGTTCCTGAAAATTAAAATCCACTATTCCAATGATTATAACCATTGGACCCCTATGACCACATCAACACTACCCTTTTCGATTGAAATCATGGGGATATCTAACAAAAATTCCCCCATAGTGATCCTAATACCATGGCATCTCCCTAAACAATTTATGGTGCTTGCATCTACAATCATTACCTAAAAATCAGGTGCTAAATATATAAATAAATTGAGAAGTTTAGCTAATTTTTATCTATGATGTTATGGGTACTACTATAATACCTATGATGTTATGGGTACTACTATAATATCTATGATCTAATGGGTACTAATATAATATCTATGATGTTATGGGTACTACTATAATATCCTTCTATTTTTAGAGTCTAAGGAATGCTAATGAAAACTCTCATAAAGTAAAATGATAGAAAAAATTTGAAATTTTTACCAAGTTAAATTCACTTCATTTCTCAGTGTTTTGAAAATTTCATAGTCTGAAACATCACTAAATTTTTTTTATAGTGAAATTCCCCAAATGACTCATTTGAGATTGATTTCATGGCTAGTTGTTACACATCAAAATGCCACACTTAAGTGTTGCACCTTAAGTGTCACAAAGTGTCCCTTATGCTTTTCTAAGTGTCGTAAAATGTCCCATACACTTTGATAAATGTCGCAACTCGATTGACACCATAAAAAACATTTTCCATGACCCCTAAGTCACGTTGGAAGAAGAAACCATCATCTGACAGTCAGAACCACATCTTTTCACATGGAATTTTGACCATTTTTTGGGCATTTATGTAGGGTGGCGCTCCCCTATCCAAGATAGGGGATGCCAATGCTCCCTTGGCCTTGTTTAGGGGGTGCCAACTCTCCCTTGGCCTTGTTAATGGGGTGCCACTGGTTCTCTATCTCTAACTTAGGGGGGCCACCACTTTGATTAGACGAAAATATGGGAGATACCACCTTTTTCTAAGGGCAAACTCCGAAGGGATGTGGTTGTTTTGGTTCAAATCCTATCCTATGGCTCTATATTAGGATCAAATCCCAACTCATGGAGCCATATCCTCAACCAATTCCCTAATTATCCCATGGTGGTTGAGCCTCCCAATCCTATAAATTGGATGCATTTCCATGGTGAAGGGGAAGGAAATTATTGAAGTATCATCATTACGATGATAAGATATTCATGCAAGGGGTTGGATGAGGAGATATTGGAGAAGTTATTACATCATCAAACATGATTTGTAAGTACTTTCCATTGGATTTCTAATTAATATAAAATTGGCATATTCCCTTCAATTTCATGTATTTTACATTTGGTTGTCTATTGTTGTTTCAATCTTCCTAGATAGATCTGCTTTGTCTAATCATATAGATTAGGAGGAAGAATTTCTTTGCTGGTCTTTGCAAGGCTTCACTTGTGTTAAGGAGCTTGGAGATCAAGCCCAAGGCTTGGAGCAATGAGAACAAACATTGAAAAAAGGGACGCCACATTCTTCTTCTCTCTTACTTGTTTGGTTGAGTTATATTTAAAGGGAACATAGAAACCATTTGTTTTATTCTGTCTTTGGACCAAAAAAGGGGTCTTGGTCAAAATGGGAGCTTATATTGTCTGCGGGGTAAGATTTCTCATAGCAGAAAAGTGGCGACTCCACTGGGGAAGGACTTTGACTAGTCTTTCCTTTGGTTTGCCTTGAATACTTGCTTGTGATTATATATTTCTTGTTTGATGCTTGATTCTGAGTCATTTTCCATTCCCTCTTCTTGATTGAAGAGTTTACAGAGTCATTGACTGAGTCTCTACTGAGTTTTAGCATTTGGAATCCATTGTTAATATTTTTCAGGACCAACACTCCCCCACAATGGCTACCAGGGCGCCATTGGCCTGGCTGATGCTTCCCCTTAGTCTTTTAGGGAGCGCCATAATGATCTGTTCCTTTGGTAAAAGGGGTGCCAGTCTCTCCTTTTAGGTGGATTTATGAGTTTTTGCTTGGTTATGCTCAGTCTAATGTAAGATGATTTTAGCCTAGAGTCTCCTTATTTATCTTTGACTTTGTTTTGATTAAGAAATTGACATTTATTACTCATTTCCTTTCCTTCTTTGAATTTTCAAATTTCTCGTAGTTGTGAAATTGTATGGTCCCCTTCGGTTAACAAGATCCCTTGGTCCATCCTACCTCTTAGTTGTCTAATATTCATCTCACAATTTTTTCAGATTGCTTGACTGTTTAGGAGTTTTCATCAACTAGAGTTTGCAAAGGTTGTTTGGTATTGAGCCCTTTTTGTCTTCGTTGAAACATCTCACTTTTTGAATGACTAGGATTCTCTTGTTTACCGTAACCCAACCTTGAGCACTGTTTCTTGCTGCTCATTTTTTAGGATTTTTCAAGACTGATTATCTTCCTTGTCCTTTACATCTTTGAGTCCTTGATTGAACAAGTTATCTCATACTTGATTTCTTTCAATTCTCATCAGTGTTTTGAATGCACTTTGTTTGATTTATTTTTT
>SNQJ01S0160849.1:0-14583 GCA_010110895.2 Picea sitchensis
ATTGACATAATATATGAAGTTTGACCCAAATCATAGCCACTCAAGCATGTAGAGAATGAATTTCCACTCCAACTTGTCATAAGCCTTGTAATAGTGCAACATTAGACACATTCCTTTAAAAACTCTCTCTTTGGACATAAAAATTTCAAACATTCAATAATGGAAATAACTCACAAAATTCTCCTCCCGATAATATTTAAAATACAAAAATATTCCACCATATAAAGATAAATCTAGATCTTGATGTAAACACTTGCAACTTTCAGTTTGATGATTTGAGAGATAATTTTTTCGAACATGATCGATTTGGAAGCCTAATTTTGTCTAATGAATATGAGCCTGAAAATTGGAAACCTGATCATGATCTCCTTGCTAACAAATATAACCATAAGGTATCATAGTTCTATAATCAACATTGTCCTAAATATGATAAATACTCTTAGGTAATTACTCTTGTAGTCCAAAAAACATTTTGGACTCTTATGCCATTGGTCATCGTGATTTTATTTATGATGATCCCTTAGGAACATACCATTTGGATGACATTTTCTTCTCAGAAGAAAGTGAGAAGATGCCTAAAGTTCCCAATGATGGATCTAATCAACTTTGGGTTTCCCCAAAAGATATTTTTCTAAATACTGGTTCACACTTCTCGTTAGCTAATTCAATACATCTTGATACCTTTTTATACAAGAAGGATGTTAAGGAAAGTGTTTTTTAGCTTAAGATTGTTTTGGTGGAAGCTCTAATTTTTGCAACCCCATCATAACCCAAAAACTCACTCCTTTTGACCTAAGTTGTCCTCTAGTTTATGATGGTTATCTTGAGTCTTGCACTAAAGAGAGGAGATTCTCTAACCATGTTATTCTAATTGAGATAGATATCCATACTACTTAGCTTCCATCTTGTACCAAAGGAGGAAAATTGTATCGTTGAAGCACTTTCTGGGTTTTCATGATCAACATGCAAGGATATTTAGGATGGATGGATAGTACATGCTCCATGATCTAGAACAATGCCTAGAAAAAAGGAGGCATAGTACAACAACATTATTTATGGAAATTTTTCTCAGTTCATTTGGCCTTATTCTAGGAGGACCCCTAACAGTAGATGCATGAACTAACACCTCATCAATCCCTATAGGAAGCCAAGGTTCCTTTCAATCAATATAAATGGACTTGTATCTACCATTATTGGATGCAAGGCGAGAAAATGATAAGTACTAAACAGATGATATATCTCAATAAATTATTACATAGCAAACCCTGCATTAATAAATAATCACATAACAATTCATAAAACATTAAACATAACTAGAATTGATGGCTATATAAACTATGTTGAAAGGATAAATCACACTTGATCTAATGAAATGGTCAACAATACAGTTGGAATGGTTGACCCCACGTGTTTCTCTTCAACTATATGACCCTCTATTAGTCTTGAGATTCCCTCAATCGATGAAGAAAGATCTTAAAGTACCTGCCAAAATCATTCAACCTCCATAAATATCTAAAAAATCAATACAAGTCATATTTGTAGCACATTATTTACTCTAAGATGAATTTTTACAAGAGTGTCAAAACATACTCGAATGAGCTCATCTTGGTTTTGAGCATAATTTATTGGAGCCACGCATCTAATATTTAATCAAACTGCCTCCCTTGATTTGAAGTAGCAACAACGAAGTCAACATTGACTTTGTTGTTGCTCCAAGATCAAAGGGCTCCAATAAATTATTCTCTACTGAACAGGGCCAACCATGTGAAGGAGAAAGGTCTTATTCCCCTCCCCTCATATCACTCTCAATTCCCCAATACCCGGCATATAAATCTATTGAAATATTTACAGCCAAAAAAAACATATATACATACCAATATTCACAATTGTTTACAATGAAATAAAATGTTTACTTGATCCATTTGGAGTGAGTTCAATTATCCTAAGAGAAAAGTAACAACTATTACATAACATCATACACTACACTAAAGCACTTTACATCTAAAAACTAGAGAATGGAAATTGATGTGAAAAGAAGATTTATTCTATTACATCATATGACTTGGTTGGAGTATTAAAATGTACCTCTAAACATCATAGAACTCATCCCACTTTGATATGTAAGTGAAAACATGTTATTTTTTCAATATTTAATCATAAACTGACTCAAAATACTAAAATTAATTCTTTGGAAAATAATAGGTTTAAACTCATATGTAATCATGAAAATGGTCTTAATGTAAGGTTGTGGGAAAGAGGAATATGGTGAAAAGTGAAGTAAAAGGTTGGTAAAAGAATGACATTTTGGCAAACCAACAAGTAAAAAAAAGTATTTCATAGTAAATAGATTTTATATTAAATAGTTATTAAAATAATCATGTACATCATCATTTAGTACTTTTAGTCGGCCTCTTCTTCTTAGCTCTATAGCTCTTAATCATTTCATCAATATATACGTCTTCGTTCTCTGGGTTCTCCTAAAAATCTGATTGTGATTGCGTCCTCTCACGTAGAGCACTCCTAATCACGAGGTACTCACGGGGTAATGGAGGCCGTTGTGATGATGCATCACCTACAAAAGAAACAAATACAAAATTTAGATGGCTAGTTTTTAAATATCATTGAACTAGTTCAGTAATATTAAAAAAACACATGCAATGTCATTATTTACCTAGTGCACTAGTCGACACCATTGGAATCGTGTTCCCGACGTGCTCCTCTTCAACTGTATGACCCTCAAGTACAACATTCTCTTCCATTGATACCACAAACTTTATAAGGACAATCATAAATGTATAAGTAAAAAAAATAGAAGTACAAAATGTATAACTACGAAATTATTAAGTATATGATTAAAATACAACCATATTATCATCATGTGCCAGCTTGGTCGTAGTAACATCGTGAGGATGCACCCCCGTGGAATATTGAGACTGCATGGGAGAACCATATTCTGGTTGCAAACTGTTATCAACACACAACTCTCCAATACTAGTGTGTGCGTTGACATTGATGCTCCCCTCATTAAAACAAAGTTGTAAATACTAATAATATCCAACATGATTGTACTATATTAATAATAAAGGTTAATTTGGATTGAATTTTATTTACCTTATCCTGCAAAGTGGTTCTTGGTAACTTCCCCAAGCCTTTTCGGTGTTCAACTACAACTTTATAGATGTACTTGTAACCAAGTTGGAGGTCTTCCTTCGTGATTTTAGTACCAAACTCGTCACCCTACATTGCATAAGAGTATGTATTTTTAATGTTATTTGCTGCAATTACCTAAAAGTTTTAAGGTAATACAAATAAGATATTTAGGTACTTACAATTCGTGACTGCAACTTCAAGTAGCCGCCCTGGCCTAGCCTGTGTTGGCCACATTTGGCAAGCCTTTTTTTTTTGTATTTGACGTGCCAGTCAACCTATCATCAAAAGTTTCAAGTATGTTATATATACCACAATTTTATTTACATCTAAAAAAAATTGAAGGTATTGAATTGTAATTGTAATTTACCTTATGGGGCCAGAGGGTGTTTTTCCTTCATCTGTCAATTTCTTCTATTTTCCATCCTCAATGAGGGCCTTCCACTCCCTCTGTGGAATCATCAGAGGAGGCTCGTACCTATTGTTTTGTTTCAAGTGCTTCCTATATGTTCCTCATGTATATTTTAAATATTGGCCAACTGCGGCGGTGGCCAAGGTCTTATTAAATGTGTCTACACCAAAAACGCTTTCAAGATAATCCATCAATTCTTTTTTTAGGTTGGAATTTTGGAATTCCACCTCTCCCGTATGGTGGGCCCAAAAATCAACAATGATTTATTCTCCAAGGACCTATAAAAATCGGTATTCCCTACACGAAAAATTATTATATGATTATTAATTTAAAAATAATAATTTAGATGATTTATATTTGTCCACATAGAGAACATGAAACAATTAAATTTTAAAAATTACCTGAGACTTTAACTTGCTTTAAGGGAAGCCCTTATTCGTTGACCATAAATGTGTCCTTAAGGGTCCCTGTGTTGGTCACACATATTTCTTTAGGAAAATCAGCCATATAGTTGGTCAAATCATCGGTCTCATCTCCGTCACCACCTCCAGAGCCTACCTATGTTGTCTCTTCCTCGATGTGCATGTCGTGGCTCCCACCTAATGGTGTGGAAGGTGGAGATCCGAATATTTGTGTCCTGACAGTTATACGAGGGCCTACGTCAGGACCCTGTGGTGTCTGTGCAGCACCACTACTATCGACACCATGCATGTCGGTGTCAACAGGCTCCAAAAATCTATATATAAGAAAGAAAACATTTTTTCATTTAGATAATGTAAAAGTTAAAAATCAAGCTTTCATAATTGATATTATGACATAAAACTAAAACCACTTGAAATTATGGTTATTACCTTATATGTCTTAAGCCTTGTCATAACTTCTTTGATCATTTCTTCAACCTCATGAGTTTGATATAGAATATCTAACAAGTGAGTTAGTTCCTTGTTTTCTTTATTGATTTTTTTTCTAAATAAAACCATAGCGTCAAGGGATTCATACAAATCCATTTTGCCGAGCAAATCATCATCAACATCATGTTCCATCGACTACATATTCGACAAAATAAATGATAATTCAGTTATGTAAACAAATAAAATAACTAATCGCCACAAAAATGAAATGCACATTAAATGCAATTCGAAAATTGTTGTTCATTTACCTGTTCTGAGACCGCTTTTTATTTACCACGATCAGTCTGCCACATTATAGTAAAATTAGAACCGTGATCATTATCATGAGAAATAAATTCAAATGTATGAGAAATCATCCCTCTTTATTGACATCCAAGGAGGAATGTTATTGTTGATAACAAAAATAGAACACATTGAGTAAACAAACCGAAGCTCTCCAAATGGATTAACACCGTAAAGAACATAATGAAAATCATAAAATATAAGTCATTGCTTACAGGTTGGGTAAATTAGTATATGTATCACCCCCATAATAGAAACATATGTATCTATTCGATTCAAATTGTAATCAATCAATAACTCTTCCCATGTAGCTATTGATTTTATTGCACATACGAATACATGGTTTCCTTCAGGCCCCTCAAATACGCAATTGGGTCGCTTATTTGTGGTCGCGGGTCGTGTATTGTTTATAAACCCTGCAATATTCCCTATTGTTTTTGGTCTTCCGTCAATATAGATAGTTTCTCATTTATTTTGATCATTTTCTTTGAGTTGTATATAATTTGCAAAAAAAATATATCTTCGCATATTTTTTGTATATTGAACTATTCTTATCCATTATTTGTAGATATAATAGGGTCTGACATACTCCATCAATTCATTTAATCCATTGTAACAAACCTTTATTCCATCCATGCAAAATAGCCCCAAACCATGTAATGACGATGGAGCAATCTGGTATATCCTTTCGTTTACACAAAAATCAGTGTTTATTTCAGGAAGATCCTTGGGTACCCATCGTTCCATCCTCATTGAATGGTTTCATAAACTTTCACAAAATTAATGTGTGTATTGTAGAACTCTTGCTAGTGTTCTATATCACACATGTTTGTGTTAAGAACCACTATGAATGCTATTGGTGGTCGACTCGAATAGTAGTCTACATTTTTATCTCTTCAATATAAATGTTTGATCACCAATTGGAATTGCTATAAGAAACTCCATTTCATATGTGGTGTGTTCTCAATTTTTCCTTAGGCCTGTAGTGGCTTATGGTTAGATTGAATAACAATTTATTTTCCCTATACACAGTGTCTCCACTAGTGAAATACTTAATAAATGGAGCACATCTCTCTATCATAAATTCAAAAGTTGTGGATTGTGTCATTGAATGTCTCTAAGTAAAACACAATGGAATGACATTGTTGTGTCAAAAAAATACCTATCCCATAGTCATATGCATCATCTTCTATATCAAAAGGATGAGAAACATATAGTAGTGTAAGCATAGGTGTAGTGCATAGCTTAAACATCTTCACTTCTTCAAAAACATGTTGTTGCACCTTGGTCTATATGATGAAGCCTTGTTTCCTCAAATTCCCTCTTAATATTAACACCGCAGAGTTGAACTAGTGAAGGAAAGAGAGGTGAGAGGAAACAACTATTATGAGGGAGGGCGAAATTTGAAAATTCTAGCCTACAACTAGTGAGGGCATTAGAGGTGGAATTATCGTGAAGTGAGATGAATGAAGATATGAAGTTATGATGTTAAAAGGAACCATCAAAGGCATTGATGATGGTGAGGTGATATTATCAATATTTTGAAAAGGAACCATTAAAGGCACTAATATTAATCGTAAGGTGACATTAGTGAGGGCATGTGCCATTGATTCTAGATGAAAGGCATCGTTGAAGGCATGAGGTGAATATGTTAGCATGGGGATGGCAAAGGAACCATCATTTTCTTATAGATATGGTTAACCATACATTCATGTTAGAATTTATCCATTGGTGAACCATAAACCTACACTAACAAATCCATAATATATAGAGGACATAATCAAAATATTATACATACCTAAATGGTGATTTTTCAATTTAGCAATCGAGCATGCAACAAAAAAATTGAGGTGGTGCTCAACATCATGCCTCATACATGGCGAATAAAAATGTTGTTGTAAAGTTGCAACTATATTTGATGTGACAAAATTCCCAACCAACTTCAAGAAATGAGATTACCAAATCAACAAATCCCTAGGTTCACTTGCAAGTAAGCACATCCTATCAAGTCAATACAAAAGATCTTTATTCATGTGAAAATCAACTGAATTAATAATAAGTCTTGTGTAGGTAGTGTGGCATCCTTATTGAATGGTTGCATAAAATTTCACAAAATTTATGTGTGTATTGTAGAACTCTTGCTAGTGTTATATATCACACATTTTTGTGTTAAGAACCACTGTGAATGCTATTGGTGGTCGACTCAAATAGTAGTCTACATTTTTATCTCTTCAATATAAATGTTTGACAACCAATTGGAATTTCTATAAGAAATTCCATTTCATATGTGGTGTGTTCTCAATTTTGCTCTAGTTCTGTAGTGGCTTATGGTTAGATTGAATAACAATTTATTTTCCCTATACATATTGTCTCCACTAGTGAACTACTTAAGCATTGGAGCACATCTCTCTATCATAACTTCAAAAGTTGCGGATTGCGTCATTGAATGTCTCTAAGTAAAACACAATGGAATGACATTGTTGTGTCAGAAAAATACATATCCCATAGTCATATGCATCATCTTCTATATCAAAAGGATGAGCAACATATAGTAGTGTAAGCATAGGTGTAGTGNTGTTGTTGTAAAGTTGCAACTATATTTGATGTGACAAAATTCCCAACCAACTTCAAGAAATGAGATTACCAAATCAACAAATCCCTAGGTTCACTTGCAAGTAAGCACATCCTATCAAGTCAATACAAAAGATCTTTATTCATGTGAAAATCAACTGAATTAATAATAAGTCTTGTGTAGGTAGTGTGGCATCCTTATTGAATGGTTGCATAAAATTTCACAAAATTTATGTGTGTATTGTAGAACTCTTGCTAGTGTTATATATCACACATTTTTGTGTTAAGAACCACTGTGAATGCTATTGGTGGTCGACTCAAATAGTAGTCTACATTTTTATCTCTTCAATATAAATGTTTGACAACCAATTGGAATTTCTATAAGAAATTCCATTTCATATGTGGTGTGTTCTCAATTTTGCTCTAGTTCTGTAGTGGCTTATGGTTAGATTGAATAACAATTTATTTTCCCTATACATATTGTCTCCACTAGTGAACTACTTAAGCATTGGAGCACATCTCTCTATCATAACTTCAAAAGTTGCGGATTGCGTCATTGAATGTCTCTAAGTAAAACACAATGGAATGACATTGTTGTGTCAGAAAAATACATATCCCATAGTCATATGCATCATCTTCTATATCAAAAGGATGAGCAACATATAGTAGTGTAAGCATAGGTGTAGTGCATAGCTTCAACATCTTCACTTCTTCAAAAACATGTTGTTGCACCTTGGTCTAGATGATGAAGCCTTGTTTCCTCAAATTCCCTCTTAAGATTGACATCGTAGGGTTTAACTAGTGAAGGAAAGAAAGGTGAGAGGAAACAACTATTATGAGGGAGGGTGAAATTTGGAAATTCTAGCCTACAACTAGTAAGGGCATTAGAGGTGGAATTATCGTGAGGTGACATGAATGAAGACATGAAGTGATGATGTTAAAAGGAACCATCAAAGGCATTTATGATGGTGAGTTGATATTATCAATATTTTGAAAAGGAATCATTGAAGGTTTAACACATAAGATTGTATTATAATTTGATATAATTTCCCAAAATACAATTTCTATAGGAGGGTTCCTGTAATTTTGGATAGCTTGACTTCAAGTCATTTTTTCAGGGGTTGTGAGAAGGAGTTTGGAGTACTTGATGATTCCATTGTGTATCAGACATCATAATATTTCCAACCATATCTCTTGCAGCCCAAAAATCCTCTGGGAAGGCCTACAAACACCCTCTCAAAAACCACACTGCGTTTTTGTTGAGAGCATGTTGCGCTTCTACAATTTTTGAGTGACTAACTTAAAACTTGTATTATGAACAAATGAGAAGGTATTTTTGAAAATTAGAGGAGGTTTTTGTTCATCAAATACCAAATAACAAAAACCTCTCTCAGTTTTGAAAAAAAAATTATGGTTAGAGAGATTTTAGACACAGAAAAGGAATTACATAATCACCTAGCCAGACACACAAAGGGCGCTACAGAATGTGTAGAACTGTTTTACAGTGGCGCTATGGAATTTCTGTAGTGGTTATTGTTAAAAATTTGATCATAAAACCAAAACTACGAAGTGGGTTTATCTGAATTTTGTTTTGGAGGAAGATGATATCCCTTTTGACTTGCTGACCAAATTCCATCCTGACCCAATGTGTAAATTAACAGAAACAATTAAAACACCAATGCGCTACGGAATGTGATGCCAATTCTCTGTTTTGCATAGTTGATTGGATATTCGCCTTGTTGGGAGGTTGCCAGTTATCAAGGAGGGTTTGAATGACTTCTCATGGATTAGTTAGATTTCAAGGGACACTTGCACCTAAGTCTTAGCTCCATTAAGACCTCATGCAGTGAGTTGGAAACAATTCATTAAAGACTTCCAACAATTTTCTGAAAATTAGCAATTTGTTGGATTTTTGTCTCTTTGATTATTGCCACCTATCTCCAAGGCTTAGAATCCAATGAAAGAGATGGGATTCGACATCCTAAGGATATTTGGATTTTATTTTCTATTTAATGAAGGAGATATATCTTAGAGAAGGGTTGGATTCATGAGCCAAGAGAGGCTAAAGAGAGTAGGAGCAGGCAATTTCCATATGTGTGTTCATTTGTAAGCGTGAGGGCATTTTTATCATGAAAATATTCCTGACATTGAATATTCATGAGATTTTTTATATCATATTGTGTTCTCTTATTTATACATCTTCATTTCTATCTTTCTTGAATGAATGAATTGTAGCTTTTGAGGATCAATAGTTGTATTTGATTTATAGATTCTTGAGCAGCAAAGGGTTTGTTTTAATTGCCTATAACTCATTGTGTTTATTCAAGTAGCTTTCTAATCTATTTTGCAGAGAAGATCTTTGTTTAATGGATGGTCTACTTTATGTTAACTTATCCTTTCTTCCATATGCCATCTTATGATCCATGTTTCTAATATGCGTTTTAATTGCCTTCTAACTTTAGGGTTTTTGTGTGACTCCATTTCCCAATGGTGTAGCATATTGATCTGCAGTTTCTTTCCCTCTCCCTTTATTTCTCACCTTGTTGATCCACCTATTAAAACCAAAAAATTATCTTTTACATTCTGATGGGTATTGAGCTTACACTTTACCAGTCAAAGTGTGACTTTCAGTGCTAACAAAAGGCACTAATATTAATTCTAAGGTGACATTAATGAGGGTATGTGCCATTGATTCTAGCTGAAAGGAACCGTTGAAGGCATGAGGTGAATATGTTAGCATGGGGATGACAAAAAAAACATAATTTTCTTATGGATATGGTGAACCATACATTCATGTTAGAATTTATCCATTGGTGAACCATAAACCTACACTGACAAATCCATAATATCTAGAGGACATAATCAAAATATTATACATACCTAAATGGTGATTTTTCAATTTAGCAATTGAACATGCAACAAAAAAATTGAGGTGGTGCTCAACATCATGCCTCATACATGGAGAATAAAAATGTTGTTGTAAATTTGAAACTATATTTGATGTGACAAAATTCCCAACCAACTTCAAGAAATGAGATTACCAAATCAAGAAATCCCTAGGTTCACTTGCAAGTGAGCACATCCTATCAAGTCAATACAAAAGATCTTTATTCATATGAAAATCAACCGAATTAATAATAAGTCTTGTGTTAGTAGTGCGACATCCTTATTGAATGGTTGCATAAACTTTCACAAAATTTATGTGTGTATTGTAGAACTCTTTCTAGTGTTATATATCACACATTTTCCTATTAAGAACCATTGCGAATGCTATTGGTGGTCGACTCGAATAGTAGTCTACATTTTTATCTCTTCAATGTAAATGTTTGATAACCAATTGGAATTTATATAAGAAATTCGATTTCATATGTGTTGTGTTCTCAATTTTTCTCTAGGTCTGTAGTGGCTTATGGTTAGATTGAATAACAATTTATTTTCCCTATACATAGTGTCTCCACTAGTGAATTATTTAAGCAATGGAGCACATATCTCTATCATAACTTCAAAAGTTGTGGATTGTGTCATTGAATGTCTCTAAGTAAAACACAATGGAATGACATTGTTGTGTCATAAAAATACCTATCCCATAGTCATATGCATCATCTTCTATATCAAAAGGATGAGCAGCATATAGTAGTGTAAGCATAGGTGTAGTGCATAGCTTCAACATATTCACTTCTTCAAAAACATGTTGTTTCACCTTGGTCTAGATGATGAAGCCTTGTTTCCTCAAATTTCCTCTTAAGATTAACACCATAGGGTTGAAATAGTGAAGGAAAGAGAGGTGAGAGGAAACAACTATTATGAGGGAGGGTGAAATTTGGAAATGTTAGCCTACAACTAGTGAGGGAATTAGCGGTGGAATTATCATGAGGTGACATGAATGAAGACATGAAATGATGATGTTAAAAGGAACCATCAAAGGCATTGATTATGGTGAGGTGATATTATCAATATTTTGAAAAGGAACCATTAAAGGCACTAATATTAATTGTAAGGTTACATTAGTGAGGGCATCTGCCATTGATTCTAGCTGAAAGGCACTGTTAAAGGAATGAGGTAAATATGTTAGCATTGGTATGGAAAAGGAACCATCATTTTCTTATGGATATGGTGAAACATACATTCATGTTAGAATTTATCCATTGGTGAACCATAAACCTACACTGACAGATCCATAATATCTAGAGGACATAATCAAAATATTATAAATGCCTAAACGGTGATTTTTCAATTTAGCAATCGAACATGCAACAAAAAAATTGAGGTGGTGCTCAACATCATGCCTCATACATGGTGAATAAAAATGTTGTTGTAAAGTTGCAACTATATTTGATGTGACACAATTCCCAACCAACTTCAATAAATGAGATAACCAAATCAACAAATCCATAGGTTCACTTGCAAGTGAGCACATCCTATCAAGTCAATACAAAAGAACATTATTCATATGAGTCTTGCATAGGTAGTGTGGCATCCTTATTGAATGGTTTCATAAGCTTTCACAAAATTTATGTGTGCATTGTAGAACTCTTGATAGTGTTCAACATCACGCCTTTTTGTGTTAAGAACCAAATGCTAATTGTAGTAGACTCGAATAGTAATCTACATTTTTATCTCTTCAATGTAAATTTTTGATAACCAATTGGAATTTCTATAAGAAATTCATTTCATATGTGGTGTGTTCTCAATTTTTATCTCGGTATGTAGTGGCTTATGGTTAGATTGAATAACAATTTATTTTCCCTATACATAGTGTCTCCACTAGTGAACTACTTAAGTAATGGAGCACATCTCTCTATCATAACTTCAAAAGTTGTTGATTGCGTCATTGAATGTCTCTAAGTAAAACACAATGGAATGACATTTTTGTGTCAGAAAAATACCAATCCCATAGTCATATGCATCATCTTCTATTTCAAAAGGATGAGCAACATATAGTAGTGTAAGCATAGGTGTAGTGCATATCTTCAACATCTTCACTTCTTCAAAAACATGTTGTTGCACCTTGGTCTAGATGATGAATCCTTGTTTCCTCAAATTCCCTCTTAAGATTAACACCGTAGGTTTGAACTAGTGAAGTAAAGCGAGGTGAGAGGAAACAACTATTATGAGGGAGGGTGAAATTTGGAAATGTTAGCCTACAACTAGTGAGGGCATTAGAGGTGGAATTATCGTGAGGTGACATGAATGAAGGCATGAAGTGATGATGTTAAAAGGAACCATCAAAGGCATTGATGATGGTGAGGTGATATTATCAATATTTTGAAAAGGAACCATTGAAGGCACTAATATTAATTGTAAGGTGACATTAGTGAGGGCATGTTCCATTGATTCTAGCTGAAAGGAACCATTGAAGGCATGAGGTGAATATGTCAACATGGGGATGGAAAAGGAACCATCATTTTCTTATGGATATGGTGAACCATAAATTCATGTTAGAATTTATCCATTGGTGAACCATAAACCTACACTCACAGATCCATAATATCTAGAGGACATAATCAAAAGATTATAAATACCTAAATGGTGATTTTTCAATTTAGCAATCGAACATTCAACAAAAAAAATTGAGGTGGTTCTCAACATCATGCCTCATAAATGGTGAATAGAAATGTTGTTGTAAAGTTGCAACTATATTTGATGTGACAAAATTCCCAACCAACTTCAAGAAATGAGATTACCAAATCAAGAAATCCCTGGGTTCACTTGCAAGTGAGCACATCCTATCACTTCAATACAAAAGATCTTTATTCATATGAAAATCAATCGAATTAATAATAAGTCTTGTGTAGGTCGTGTGGCATCCTTAATGAATGGTTGCATAAACTTTCACAAAATTTATGTGTGTATTGTAGAACTCTTGCTAGTGTTCTATATCACACCTTTTTGTGTTAAGAACCACTGTGAATGATATTGGTGGTCGACTTGAATAGTAGTCTACATTTTTATCTCTTCAATGTAAATCTTTGATAACAAATTGGAATTGCTATAATAAATTCCATTTCATATGTCGTGTGTTCTCAATTTTTCTCTAGGTATGTAGTGGCTTATGGTTAGATTGAATAACAATTTATTTTCCCTATACATAGTGTCTCCACTAGTGCACTACTTAAGCAATGGAGCACATCTCTCTATCATAACTTCAAAAGTTGCGGATTGCGTCATTGAATGTCTCTAAGTAAAACACAATGGAATGACATTGTTGTGTCATAAAAATACCTATCCCATAGTCATATGCATCATCTTCTATATCAAAAGGATGAGCAACATATAGTAGTGTAAGCATAGGTGTAGTGCATAGCTTCAACATCTTCACTTATTTAGAAACATGTTGTTGCACCTTTGTCTAGATTATGAAGCCTTGTTTCCTCAAATTTCCTCTTAAGATTAACACCATAGGGTTGAATTAGTGAAGGAAAGACAGGTGAGAGGAAACAACTATTATGAGGGACGGTGAAATTTGGAAATGCTAGCCCACAAATAGTGAGGGCATTAGAGGTGGAATTATCGTGAGGTGACATGATTGAAGACATGAAGTGATGATGTTAAAAGGAACCATCAAAGGCATTGATGATGGTGAGGTGATATTATCAATATTTTGAAAAGGAACCATTGAAGGCACTAATATTAATTGTAAGGTGACATTATTGAGGGCATGTGCCATTGATTCTAGCTGAAAGACACCGTTGAAGGCATGAGGTGAATATGTTAGCATGGGGATGGCAAAGGAACCATCATTTTCTTATGGATATGGTGAACCATACATTCATGTTAGAATTTCTCCATTGGTGAACCATAAACCTACTCTAACAGATCCATAATATCTAGAGGACATAATCAAAACATTATGCATACCTAAATGGTGACTTTTCAATTTAGTAATCGAACATGCAACAAAACATTTGAGGTTGTGCTCAACACCATGCCTCATACATGCCAAATAAAAATGTTGTTGTAAAGTTTCAACTATATTTGATGTGACAAAATTCTCAACCAACTTCAAGAAATGAGATTACCAAATCAACAAATCCCTGGGTTTACTTGCAAGTGAGCACATCCTATCAAGTCAATACAAAATATCGTTATTCATATGAAAATCAACCAAATTAATAATAATTCATGTGTAGGTAGTGTGGAATACTTATTGATAGGTTGCATAAACTTTCACAAAATTTATGTGTGTATTGTAGAACTCTTTCTAGTGTTCTATATCACACCTTTTTGTGTTAAGAACCACTATGAATGCTATTGGTGGTC
>SNQJ01S0160850.1:0-21664 GCA_010110895.2 Picea sitchensis
AACAATCATAAATTGCACATAACAAAGAAATGCACTTTAAAGTTTACAATTTCATCAAAGTTTGTGGATGAGGTAATGTGTGATGTGGTGCCACTCAATGAATGTGGAATGGTCTTAGGCAACCCTTATTTGTATGATTGCAACGAAATATTCTACAGGGAACATAATCAATATCACTTAACTAAAGAAGGCAATGAATATGATGTACATGCTCATCACATAAAAGAATATCAATCTCTTCAAACAATGGAACAATGGAAGGCAACTTATGCAAGAAACACACCTATAATTGTGAAAAATAAAGCAGTCAATCTTAAGCATGAATATGAGATGGTTGTAGAATGGAAGTTCAATCATTCTTTGCTTCAGGATAAGTTAATGTTGCAAAAATAACTTCAAACATATTATCTGATTTGAAGTCATATTTTTTATGTTATCATTGCTAATGTTTTCAACATGGATGGTAGTGGCTTCAGTAAGATGTGAAAGAGTACAAGTGGCTAACAATATGTTGTCAGTTGTCATGGTTGTTTTGCAATTGATTATGATAACATAGGTGCACATGACAGAGTTTAAAGACAGAGGGCAAGTGGGGTGGCCTATCCCACACTTGATGACTGGTTAATACCCTTTTGGAGGACCAAAAGGTCTTAGTGGGGAGGCATGATCTAAAATGGATCTAGGAAGGCCTAAAAATCAAAGTTCTCGGAATCGGACGAAAACAACGCCATTGCATCCGGTTCATCACATTGATTCTAGAAATATATATTTTTTTGCAAATGGACGTCGTATGCGAAAGATGTCGCGTTCTAACCAATTTCCTAAACATGCAAAAAGTCAAACTGGTCAAAGTCAACATCTCGTACTGTTGACGTCAGTAGTACAATAGGTGACGTCAACAAGACATGTGGCAGCACTAGGAGGTGACATGTGTCACTCATTTTTGGTGCTTTCAGGCTGAGTTGGACCAATACTAAATTGACACGTGGAAATGTATGGATGACACATGGCAGTCTGTACATGATGTGGCCCAATGACAGGCTGACACGTGGCAGTATGGATGACAGGTGGTTGTACGAATGCTAACATGGGAGGGTGACTGGGATGTATGGATGTTGACATGGCAAGGTGACTGGGTTGTACAGATGTTGATGTGGCAGGGTGACTGGGCAATATTGATGTTGACATGGCAGTTGACTGGATAGTTGATGTGGAAAATGACTCTGCATATTGACTGTGTGCTGACTGGACCATATGGTCCAATCACAGGGTGACACATGGCCTAATCATAGGCCACCACATGGCACCCCGGATTTTTCCAATGTTGTCTAGGAAAGAAATTGTTGCGACTCCGTCAGGCTCGAACCCCCGACCTCCGCCACGAGTAATGGTCTAAGTTCCATGCACTAGCCACATGGGCATGGTTGGTGCTTATGCAAACACATGGTCGAACATTGTTTAAGGTTGATGCGTTGGCGATTTAGGGGACATGCCTTGGTCAGCAAGGGATAGCCTGTGATCAGGGGGCTAAGGACCAAGAGCCAAGCCACCAGGAGGGTGCGTGTATTTTAAGGACCAAGCCACATGGACCATCCCTATGACCAAGGGCCAGGAATCAATGGGATTAACAACTAGCGCCCAACCTATGGCCACATGGACCTTGTCCATATGCCTAGGGGACTAGATAAAGGGGGCTATGCCCAGATTTATGTCAAATATGGGTTTTTTAACCATATATTATATTTTTTTGTGATTTTCAGCCTGATTTTGGAGGATTTTATCCATTATTGGAGGATATGGAGCCCGATTTGAGGTCAGATCTTGGGAGGAAGTTGGGTGGAGAACCCAAAATCCACATATATAAGAATCAGAGGTTTTTTGATATTCAAACAAGTTCATAGCAGGATAAATGTTGGAGTTTTTGAAAACCAAAGCCATTTTTATGCAGGGAAGCCATTGAGGAGGGAAACTTTGCAGGCTAATTTTGGGAGCTACGCTCAACTGTTTTCAGTGCCGTCAGTTGTGTTGGATTCTTGAGGTTGAGAAGAAAACAATCAGAGAAGTTTGTAATCCTTTTGAAACTCTTTTGATGTACATTTGAAGCATTGAAGAGAAATAAGAAAGCCTCATCCACTGAGACAAAGGCTCAGAGATGTAGGCAATCTTGCCGAACTCCGTTAACAACTTTGTTGTTATGGTTTGTTTTTCTTTGAGCTTACATTCTGATATGCATTTATTTATGTTGTCTTCTATAATCTCTCATTAAGTTCTTCTTCTTTCATTAATTCCTATTTGGTAATTGAACACATGCTTAAAACTTAGCCAAGTCTTTAAAGATCAATTTCGGATCAGTTCTAGATCTAGCTTTACAAAGATGCAAAAAATGCTCAATTTTATGCTAGGGACTTGGAAATCCACAATGCAAAGAAACAAAGAAGTTGGATGAGGATCCAAATCCTTGGAGGAGGATGTTCTGAGCATAATATTTTATAGAATGCATGCATGGAACATACTTAGAGATTATTCTAATTGTCACATAATTGTAAATAAAAACAAATATAATTTTTATTTTGTAGATATCTCATCGATGAACCAACCCAATAATAGTCATAGTTAAGAATAAGGATGGAAACCCCTATTTCTCAATAACAAATTGATGTTTTTCTGTATTAATTTCATTGCTAGTTGTTGTGAGGACAGGTTGAGAACCGTTGGTTCTCAAGCATGTCTAGAATGATTTCTTAACTTTATACATATAGAGGCCACTATAAAAGACGACCTCTTGTGCTTGTAAAATATAGAGGAGACACCAAAGAAACTTATTGTTGTAATCACACTAATGTTTTAATTAAAATCGCTCAAGCTTGGTTGTTTACTTCCACATGTTTGTGTTAAGTTAATTTAGTCATTGTTGTACCTTTTTCTAGCACTATGTCTAAGGTGGCAGGGGCCACTCCAGCAGGAAATGTGTTGTAGTATTTAATCATGTAGGATCGTATTGTTAGTACTTTATACTTAATTTAGATTGCTTTTAAAATTACTTCTGGTTTGATAATTTATATATTCCTATAGATTTCAATTGCCTTTGTATTTCCTTTGCAAATCAAAATTGTCATTTCCTTCATTAAAATTGTCATATTTCAGTTGTCTTGCATTTACTAGTCAAATTTAATTACACTTAATAGAGTTGCATTTAATATTTGGATATTTGTATTTCTTTGATAAATTATAATCATTTTCAACAATTGTGCTCAATTCAATAATCACATTTACTACTTTGGATTATAGACATTGACCTATGTTTGGAAAGAATAGTCTTTACACTTTATTTTTCATAATTTACTTCTCTATCAAGGTGTGGTGTGAAATTACTTTCCATCGCATTGTGAATTTACTTTAAGTACTTTAATTTACAGCAAAGTGAGAATTTACTTTTAGTAATTTAATTTCTAGCACAGTGTGAATTTACTATTCTACAATTTACTTCCCTGTCGTGTGATTTACTTTCCTTGCAACTTAGTTTCAATACTTGTTTAGCTACTTAGCTCCTTGCCAATACTTGTGCAACTATCGATATCATTGTTTGTAAGTAATATTATGTAAACTACAACTTCACTGATCCAGGTGGATATTGGTGTCCACCCACATATTCCAACTGGCTCCTCTTGACAGTTTTTAGCTCAACATGTTTCTCTGTAATGATGAAATTTCTTTGTAAATGTGGGTTCTGCACTTTTGGGGCTATCCTAAAGACCTTCACAACATCCAAGTGGATATTGGTGGCCTTTACCTATTCCAACTATCTTATTTTGAAAGTTTTCATGTCAATACATCTTTATGTACTTCCAGGGATGTTTTGGGGCCCTAAACAGTGTTTTTATTTTTCTTGTCATAGTCAAATTGTGGTCAAAGTTAGATTTTCATGGAATAATGCATATTTCCCAAAAATACCTTTCCAATTAGCTATCATATGCCTAAAACAAAGGTCATATGAAAAATTTACGACCTCGGGAAGTTGAGGTAGCAACTGACCCATCGGGGCCCACATAACTTTTGGTGTTTCATTTCCTAGGGTTAGGTTTATGGATGTCTAGGGTTTTTCATTCATGAGTAATGTTAAAAATTCCTATGGAGGCTCAATGTAATTATTCTTCTCATACGGATGTGCGTATAAGCCACATCACTTCTCAGAGATAACTACCACCATTCAAGCAAATTGTTTTCAGTTCAACAATTTTACAGTTTCATCCTATTTTATTTATTCAATAGAAGTTATTGTTCACTGGATATTTGTTGTTTTTCTCGGTATCTCTGTGTTATTGTATTCAATTTGTTATTCATTTCGTTCTTCTCATAAATTTGGATTAGTGGTATCAAAGCGGTCTACTCTTCATTTTTTTTTCTTTGTGTATGTCCCCGACAATATCTAGGTACAAGAAGTTGAGACTCGAACCAGTCGAGCATTTGCAAGAGCGGTCGTGCCGAACCTAAAAACAACTCATGGGGGATGAGAAGAAATATGGTGCAGCAAGAGATCCTTTTAAATTGTTTCTTGAGGAATCCCTTGTGTGACAAAGGAATGAAATGATGGAAAAAGTTTCACAGATCCTTCAACAGCTGCCCATAGGAGACACATCTTCATCAAGCGACCATGCAACCCCCTTCAAGGTACAAGTAAATTTTGATATTCCATTATTTTAAGGACTGATAGATGTGGATGTTTTAGATAAATGGTTAAATCTGATCGAAGGGTATTTTTTGGTCCATAATTTTTTCGATAGGGAGAAGATTACTTTTTCACTGCTCAAGGTTGTCGCCCATATTAAGGACTGGTAGGATACTTACTCTAAGAAAAGGGCCATAGAGAAATATGAAATATTTGTGGGCACCCCCAAATGGGATTCCTTCAAGGATTATATTAAAGAACAATACTACTATGTTCGAAGCTATGAGGACCAATACACAAGATGGAACACGTTGCATAAAAAAAGGGACCAGACAGTACCAGATTTCACCAATATTTTCCATACCCTGCGCACCAAATTGGGTATCAAAGGCTCTGAACGATATCCGGTGCTCAAATATCGTGGTTGTATACATAGATACATTCAAACAGAAATGGAGTTTCTAGACATCACATCATTAGGTGCAGCTTATAGATATGCTATCAAGATCAAGCATACATTTAAGCAGAAGAGGAGAGAGTTTAGATCTACAAACTCCTCATAGCCAAAGCAGGGAAAAGGTAGACCCAACCCACAAAACAAGGGATAGAGAAAAGACGGTCACTCTAAGGAAAACCATTCCAAGCCATAACCCAATAAGGGTAATGAGAAGTCAAAGAAGGACAAATGAAAGTGGTGTGAATACCATAAAATCCATTGGCACAACACCAAAGAATGTCGCTCCAAGCAGTCACTGGTGGCCGAGATGAAAGCTTCCAAGTCAGAGGAAGATTCTGACTCCAAATCAAATCTAGAAGGAGGGAAGTGGATTATCAATGTAGAACCCAGTGCCATTGTCACTACCACCAAAGTCCAACTAAGTGAACCAGAAGAACTAGAGGAAGGGGAACACCTCTTTCACTCATAGATGTGGGTAAAGGGGGCTCCGTTTCATTTCGTTGTCGATATCCGTAGTCAAAAGAACCTAATCTCCAAAGATGTTGTCAAGCGACTGGACCTGCCGATGACACCACACTCACAACCCTACACCATTGGATGGCTTCACCAAGGAAGGTATCTTCATGTCAGACAACAGTGTCATCTACCATATGACATCAAGACCTTCAAAGACATGGTATTGTGTGATATTGATCCCCTTGAAGTTAGTGATGTTCTTTTAGGACAACCATATTTGTGGAAGTGACATGCTATTTATGAGTCTAGACCATGTAGTGTTATTATTACTTTGGGTAGACAATTGTTTAGGGTACCATAGGTAGCGCCTCCTACCGCTATTTCTGTAATCTTTGCTAAGCAATGCAATAAGGTCATTTCATAGACCGATAAGTTCGTCTTCTTTGTGATCCATGCTCATAGTAAGAAGATGGTCACTTCCACATCCATGACCTCTACACAGAGCCTCTCTTTGTAGTAGAATAAAGTGGACGAGATCATGGAAGAGTACAAAGACATCTTCTCCTCACCCATCAGGGTACCGATGCACTGCCAAGTCAAGAATCCAATTGATCTAACCCCCGATGCACCTCTTCCTAATGGACTAGTATAACATCTTTCATTGATGGAAAATGAAGAAATCAAGCGTCAGATCCAAGAGCTACTTCAAAAGGGGCACATAAGACCCAACTCCTCTCTTTGTAGAAGCTTGATGTACTGGTGCAGAAGAAAGACAGAACCTATCAGCTCTGCATTGATTACAGAGCATTAAAAAAAACAAAGTCAGGAACCGGTACCCAATTCCCCAAATTGATGACCTTATTGACCAACTCAAGGGGGGGAATTTCTTCAGTAATATTGACCTAAAGTATTTATACCACTAGGTTCCCATCGAATCGATGGATGTATGGAAGACAACTTTCAAATCTAAAGAAGTTCTCTTCGAATGACTGGTCATGCCCTTTGGATTAACAAATGCACCAAAAACTTTCATGAAGTTGATGGATGATGTATTGAGACCCTTCACCAACTCTTTTGTGGTGGTATATATGGATGACATCCTCATCTTCATCAAAACTTGGGAGGAGCACATGTAGCATATTTAGCAGGTTTTGAGCACTTTGCGACAACACAAGTTGTATACCAACTTGGAAAAATGATCCTTTGGCATGAACAGGGTCCAATACTTGGGCTACATTGTTGATGAGCATGGGGTACACGTGGATCCAGCTAAGATCCAAGTCATCTATGACTGGACAACCCTGACCACACTAACCAAGATTTAGAGATTCTTAGTACTTTTCAAATTCTACCGATGGTTCGTGTTGGGATTCTCCCATATTGCATGGGTTCTCAACCAAGTGACCAAGGGTGGTGGTAGGAAAAAATTGCATGGGGGAAGGAACAACACCGATCATTTGATGATATGAATCATCGCTAGTGCTCAACTTCAATACTCTCCTTACTCGATCTGCAACAATCGTTCGATATTGAGACATATGCATCTTACTATGATGTAGGTGCATTTCTCACTCAACATGATCATCTGGTAGCATACCATAATGAGACACTCTTAGATACCGTCCAAAACTACCCCACCTATGACAAGGAAATGTATTCCATTGTGCAACTTGTCTTCAATGGAAACATTACATTATGGTAAATGAGACAATCATCCACACTAATCACAAGCCTCTGCAGTTCATACATAGACAGGGGAAGTTACAAAATGACCTCCATCAAAAGTGGTCCACATACCTACAACAGTTGCATCTCAACATCCAGTATAATGTAGGAAGCACAAATCATGTCACTGACTACCTCAGTTGACCTCCCATGGCTACACTCACCATGTTGTCCATTCTTGTGGGAATAAGGTATCTAAGTGGCCCTAACTTTATCAGTGAGATCCTGAATATTCTACACCCTATCACCTCTTGGGTACAAGTGAGAATGTCACCGATTTTCACATTCAGGATGGACTGTTATTCCATCTGGGCCAGCTCCATGTTCCTACAAGTGAGCGTGCAAAGATGATTTTGGAGGCTCACTACAGTCGAATGGCAGGACATTTTGGTGTGGAGAAAACTATGGCCATTCTATAGAAATATTTTAATTGGCCAAAACTTCGACAGGACGTCAGAAAGTATATCATATATTGCATTGCTTGTTCCATTTCCAAGTCAACCATCAAGAAGCAAGGATTATACACCCCTCTTCCTACTCTCGAGAGGCCTTGGGAATCCATCTTGATGGATTACATGTCTGGCCTTCCATCCACCAATTNGGTGGTTGATCGGTTTTCGAAGATGGCCATTCTCATAGCCTACAAGAAGAGAATCGTAGCGGCAGATACTGCCAAGATATTCTTCAAATACATGTGGGTACATTTTGGGATACCACAGAACATAATGTTCGATTGGTACAACAGGTTCCTCAACACATTTTGGTCGAGTCTCTGGTCACTATTGAACACCAAGCTCACTAAATCCATTACCTTCCACCCTCAAAATGATATCCAAATAGAGGTCATCAATCAAATCATTGTGCACATCCTGCGCATATAAAACTCTAAGCATCCACATACATTCTATGAGATTTGTCCCTATGTTAAGCACATATACAAAATGGCTCTCAATATCTCCATCAGCCATAGCCCATTTCAGGCGGGGAAGGGATTCCAACCCTTGGGTCCCATTGATGTTTCACTACCTTTTGCAACCACACAGACAAAATCTTTCCATGTTCAGTGTGAGGCTGAAAAATCCACCAGATTCATTGAGAGGATTCAACACATTCTCCAACAGGTCCATGATATTTTTTAGAAATCCAATTCTAAGTACAATTAGCGCCATGATCAACATCGGGTACTGCACAAGTTTCAGGTGGGAGACAAGGTCTACTTACATTTGCATAAAGAACACCTTACAAGGCCCCATCGAAAGCTCTGCCCACTTTGCTATGGGCCTTACACTATCACCAAGGCTGTGGGTGACAATTATTTTGAGCTCAACACTCCCCCCCTTCCTTGGATTGTGCCCAGTTTTCAACATGGACCTCCTCTAACCATATTTTACACCATTATTGGACACCTCAGAGATCACAGAAAAATTGACAGCAACAGAGCTCAACCCTGACTGCATGGAACATGAATCCATCGATCAGATAGTGGACACACAGGTCAAGGGCACTCGCCAGTAGAGGATCCAACTTTATCGAGTTGTCAAGGCAGGACAACTCCTACACCAAGGTAATTGGGTCACCTCGAGCCAAATTCAATAGAAATTTACTCACTTGATGGGGGAACTCAACGCAATGGAGACTGATCCAGGTGGATATTGGTGGCCACCCACCTATTCCAACTAGCTCATCTTGACAGTTTTTAATTTAAGACATTTCTTTGTAATGATAAAATATCTTTGTAATTGTGAGTGCTACACTTTTGGGGCTATCCTGAATCCCTACACAACATCCAGGTGGGTATGGGTGGCCACCCACCTATTTCAACTAGATTATTTCGGAAGTTTTCATGTCAGTACATCTTTCTGTACTTCCAAGGCTGTTTTGGGGCCCTAAACAATGTTTTTTTGGATTTCCATAGTCAAACTATAAATGAAGCCTAAGTTTGAGGGCATAATGTGTATTTATCGAAAAGACCTTTCTAATGGGCTATCAGATGCCTAAAATAGAGGTCGTATGCAAAAGTTACTACCCCCGGAAGTTGAGCTACCAACTTACCCATCGGGGCCCACATAACTTTTGGCATTTCATCTCCTAGTGTTAGGTTTTTGGAATTCATGAGTAATGTTAAAAAGGATTATGGAGCCTCATTTTAATCATTCTTCTCATACAAATGTGCATAGAAACCACATCTCTTCTCAGAGATAGCTACCACCATTCTAACAAATTGTTTTCAACTATGCAATTTTACAATTTCAGCCTATTTTATTTATTCAATAGAAGTTATTATTCACTAGATATCTATTGTTGCTCTCTATATCTCTGTGTTATTGTATTCATTATATTATTCAGTTTGTTCCAATCATAAATCCAGAACAATGGTATCAGAGCAGTCTTCTCTTCATTTATTTTTCTTCGTGTATGTCCCCGACAAGATCTAGGTACAAGAAGTTGGGACTTGAACCGGTCAAGCATTTACAAGATCGGTCATGCCAAACCTGACAAAAACGAATGGGGTATGAGAAGAAAGATGATGGAGGAGGATATCCTTTTAAACTATTTCTTGAGGAATCCCTTGCATGACAAAGGAACAAAATGATGGACAACTTTGCACAGATCCTTCGATGGCTTCCCACAGGAGACACATATTCATCAAGAAGCCATGAAACCCCCTTCAAGGTACAAGTAAATTTTGATATTCCACTATTTTAAGGACTGATGGAAGAATATTCTATAAATAAATAGTTGAATTTGCTCGAATGGTATTTTTCGGTGCACAATTTTTCCAATAGGGAAAATATTACTTTTTCACTCCTCAAGGTTGTGCCCCATGTTAAGGTTTGGTGGGACACTTACTTTGAGCAAAGGGCCATAGAGGAATCTACAATATTTGCGATCACCCCTACATGGGATTCCTTCAAGGATGTCATTAAAGAACAATACTACCATGTTGGAGGCTACGTGGACCAATACCCAAGATGGACCACGCTGCGTCAGGAGAGGGACCAAACAGTACTAGATTTCAACAATATTTTCCATACCTTGTGCACCAAATTGGGTATCAAAGACTCTGAAATATCTGGTACTCAAATATTGCCATTGTCTGCATAGATACATTCAAATAGAAATGGATTGTTTGGACATCGCATCATTAGGTGTGGCTTATAGATATGTTGTCAAGATCGAGCAAAAATTTAAGCAGAAGAGGAGAGAGTTTGAATCTGCAAACTCCTCATAGTCGAAGCGGGGAAAAGGCATCCCCAACCCACAAAAGAAGGGACATATGAAATATGGCCTCTCAGGAGTCCAAGCCACAAACCAAGAAGGGTAATGAAAAGTTGAAGAAGGACACGATGAAGTGGTGTGAATACCATAAAATCCCTTGGCACAACACCGAAGAATGTCGCTCCAAGAAGTCACTGGTGGTCGAGATGAAATATTTCGATTCAGAGGAAGATTCTGACACTGAATCAAATCCAGAATGAGGGAAGCGGATTATCGATGTCGAACCCAACACCATTATCTCTACCACCAAAGTACAACCAAGTGAACCAGAAGGACCAGAGGAAGGGTAATGCCTCTTTCACTCACATATGTGGGTAAAGGGGGCCTTGCTTCATTTCATTGTCGATAGTGGAATTCGAAAGAACTTGATCTCAACAAAGGTCATCAAGCAATTAGACCTGCTGATGAAATTGCACCCGCATCCCTACACCATCGGTTGTCTTCACCAAGGAAGATATCTTTGTGTCAGCCAACAATGTTGTCTTCCCTATGGCATCTATCCCTTCAAAGATGAGGTATTGTGTGATATCGCTTCCCTTGAATTTTGTGATGCTATTTTAGGAAAATAATATTTGTGGAAGCGATATGTTGTATGAGTCTAGACCCCACAATGTTATTATTACTCTGGGTAGAAAATTGTACATGATACTAGAGGTAGTGTCACCTACCATTATTTCTTTAATCTCTTCTAAGAAATGTAGTAAAGGAATTTCACATATCAGGAAGTTTTTCTTCTTTGTGATCCATGTTCATAGTAAGAATAAGGTCACCGCCACATCCATGACCTCTACTCAGAGCCTCTCTTTGTCGAAAGCAAGTGGAATGGATTGTGGAGTAGTACAAAGACATCTTCTCCTCACCCACCTGGGTACCGATGAACTGCCAAGTCAAGAATCCAATTAATGTAACCCCCATTGTACCTCTACCTAATGGACCAGTCTACCATTGCTCACTAATGGAAAATGTTGAAATCAAGCATCATATCCAAGAGATGATTCAAAAGGGGCCCATCAGACCCATATCCTTCCCTTACGAAAGCCTAATTTTATTGTTGCAAAATAAATACAAGACCTGGAGGATCTGCATTGATTACAAAGAATGAAACAAAATCAGAGTCAGGAACTGGTACCCAATTCCCCAAATTGATGACCTTCTTGACCAAATCAAGGGGGAAACGTTCTTTAGAAATATTGACCTAAATTCTAGCTACCACCAGGTTCCCATCAAACCGATTGATGTATGGAAGACACATTAAAATCTAAAGAAGGTCTCTTCAAATGGTTGGTCATGCCCTTTGGATTAACAAATGCACCAATAAATTTCATGAGGTTGATGGATGAGGTATTGAGACCCTTAACCAATTGTTTTGTGGTGGTATATCTGGATGACATCCTCACCTTCAAAAGAATTTTGGAGGATCATATGCAGCATATTCAGTAGGTTTTGAGCACTCTACGGTAGCACAACCTATATGCCAACTTGCAAAAATGCTCCTTTGGCATGTACAGGGTCCAATACTTGGGATACACTATTTATGAGCATGGGGTACATGTGGATCCAGCTAAGATTCAAGTCATTCGTGACTGGCTAGCCTTGACCACACTAATCGAGCTTCAGAGCTTCTTGGGACTTGCCAACTTCTACCGATGGTTCATGTTGGGATTCTCCCATATTTCATGGGCCCTCAACCAAGTGACCAAGGGTGGTTGAAGGGAAACGTTTGCATGGGGGAAGGCACAACAATGAGCATTTGATGATCTAAAGAATCGCTTGTGCTCAACTCCAGTACTCTCCTTACCCAATCCACAACAACTGTTCGGAACTGAGACTGATGCATCTGACTATGTTGTAGGCACACTTCTCACTCAACACAGTCATCCAATAGCATACCATGGTGAGACACTCTCAGATACCACCTGGAAATACCCCACCTATGATAAGGAAATGTATTCCATTGTGAAAGCCTATTGTTAATGGAAACACTACATTATGAGAAAGGAGACAATAATCCACACTAATCACAAGCCTCTACAATTCATACAGACACAAGGGAAGTTGCAGAATGACCGCCATCAAAATTGGTCCACATACCTACAACAGTTCCATATCAACATCAAGTATAAGACAAGGAGAAAAAATCATGTCGTTGACTACCTCAGTCGACCTCCCGTGGTTGCACTCACTATCGTGATCCATTCCTATGGGCATGAGGCATCTGAGTGGCCCCAACTTTATCAACGAGATCCTAACTTTGCCACCCCCTATCAACTCTTGGGTATAGGTGTGAATGCCGCCAATTTTCACATTTGGGATGGACCATTATGCCATATGGGCCACCTCTATGTTCCTGCAAGTGAGCGTGCAAAGATGATTTAGGAGGCTCACTATAGTCGGATGGCAAGACATTTTTTCATGGAGAAAACTATGTTCATTCTATAGAAACATTTTTATTGGCCGAAACTTCAACATGACTTCAACAAGTATATCAGATCTTGCACTTCCTATGCCATTTCCAAGCCAGCCATCAATAATCAAGGATTATACACCCCTCTTCCTACTCTCGAGAGGCACTTAGAATCTATCTTGATGGATTACATGTCTGGCCTTCCATCTACCAAGTAAGGAAATGATTGCATATTTTTTGTGGTTGATCAGTTTTCGAAGATGGCCATTCTCATAGCCTACAAGAAGAGAATCATAGAGGCAGATACTGCCAAGCTCTTCCTCGAACGAGTGTGGGTCCATTTTGGGATACCACATACTATCATCTTCGATCGAGACAACAAGTTCCTCAACACATTTTGGTTGAGTCTCGGGTCACTATTGGACACCAATATCACTAAATCCATTTCCTTACACCCTCAAACCGATGTCCAAACAGAGGTCATCAATCAGATGATTTTTCACATCCTGCGCATGTATAACTCTAAGCATATGCATACATGGGATCAGAGTCTTCCCTATGTTCAAGAAAACTACAACATGACTCTCCATAGATCCACCAACCATATCCCAATTCAGGTGGGTTGGGATTCCAACCCTTGTGTACCATTGATGTTGTACTACCTCTTGCAACCACACATACAAAATATTCCCATGTTCAGTCTGAGGAAAACAAAGCCACCAGATTCATTGAGAAGATTCAACACATCCGTTAATAGGTCCATAATACTTTGTTGAAAGCCAATTTTAAGTACAAACAACGCCATGATCAACACCATGTACCGCACAAGTTTCAGGTGGGAGACAATGTCTGGTTACATTTGCAGAAAGAACACCTTACAAGGCCCCATACGAATCTTCATCCACTTCTCTATGGGCCTTACACTATCACCAAGGTTTTGGGTGACAATAATTTTGAGCTCAACACTCCCCCCTTCCTTGGATTGCACCCAGTGTTCAATGTGGACCTCCTCCGACCATATTTTACACCATTATTGGACACCTCAAAGATCAAAAAATACTTGACACCAACAGAGCTCAACCGTGACTACATGGAATAGGAATCCACTGATCAGAGAGTGGACACACAGGTCAAGGGCACTCGCCAATAGAGGATCCAACTTTATCGAGTTGTCAAGGTAGGGAAACTCTTGGACCAAGGAAAGTGGCTCACTCAGGGCCAATTTCAACAAAAAATTATGCACCTAATGGGGGAACTCAACATAATGGATACCATTGCTTCCTAAGGGGGTAGGAATGATCTAGGTGGATATTGGTGGCCACCCACCTATTCCAACTAGCTCCTCTTAACAATTTTTAGTTCAACATGTTTCTCTGTAATGATGAAATTTATTTGTAATTGTGGGTTCTGCAATTCTGCGGCTATTCTGAAGCCCTACACAGCATCCAGGTGGATTGGTGCCTTCCCACCTATTCCAATTAGCTTCTTTTGGAATTTTTCATGTCAGTACATCTTTCTGTACTTCTAGGTCCATTTTGGGGCCCTAAAAAATGATTTTTTTCCTCGCCATAGTCGAACTATAGACAAAGTCAGAGTTTGACGACATAATGTGTAGTTCTTGAAAATACCTTTCGAATGGGCTATCACACGCCTAAAACAAAGTTCATATGCAAAAATTACGACCCTGGGAAGTTGAGGTACCAACTTACCTATCGGGGCCCACATAACTTTTGGCGTTTCATATCCTAGGGTTAGGTTTTTGGATGTCTAGGGTTTTGGCTTTCATGAGTAATGTTAAAAATTCCTCTAGAGCCCCATTGTAATCATTCTTCTCAGGTGGATGCACGTAGCATCCACATCTCTTCTCATAGATAGCTACCGCCATTCGAGCAAATTGTTTTCAGTTCTGCAGTTTTACAGTTTCAACCTATTTTATTTTATTCAATAGAAGTTATTGTTCACTGGATATCTATTGTTTTTCTCCATATCTTTGTGTTATTGTATTCAATCTGTTATTCATTTAGTTCTGCTCATAAATACATATTATTCACATTATATAAACCAGTGAAAGAAGGAAGTGTGACCTGCATATATAGTGCATGGTAACTTGCAAGTAAAAACAAAACCCTGGGTTGACAAATTTAATGCACAAAATATTTGCTTTCCTTGCTATAAATTGGAAAGGTAATTTAAAATCCCTTCATTTGGAGTCATTGTCAGGTAGTTTCCAAAGGTGAAATAGTAATCCTACACTATCTTTAGATCATAGTAGAATGCATGAATATAGTTAGAGTTCCAAAAAGTCGACTCAAAACCACCCAAGATATTATCCCCCTTTTAGGAAAATAAACAAAAGGAGAAAGCCCCATGAAATCCATATCACATAAGAAGATACAAATGACCGAAACCGCAATAGATAGCTCTTTAGAAAAAAGGAAATATATTCCTCCAATTGGATTATAATTACATTCAAATGATCCTATATCAGAAGCTGCTTCTACAGTTCAGTAATTTTTTTTACTTCCAACACTAGAATCAACCAAAATAAAGGAACTTATCAGTAGACAATTTGACATAGAATTTCAGTCAAATCCAGTTCAAGAACCAAAAAAATACCCCTCTTCTACATAATGAGTAGAATAACCAAGACCTAATGTTCAGGACTTTTGGTACACCATGGAAGTAGAAGAAGGAGCAAGAGTCATTAAGGAAGATGCTATAACATTTGAGTTTCCAATCAGAAACCCGGGAGGGATGGCAGAGATGAAGAATATTCCCCTTTAGCCTTGCCAAATTTCAATAGGATGGAAACTGAGGACTTGGATACAATTCTCTTAGAATTAAATGTCCTTTGCAGGATTTACAACTATGTCTTGAATGAGTAGAAATTGAAATTGTTCCCTACCACATTGAAAGATGCAACACTTCGTTGGTTTACAGGACTTGGTGGAAACAATATTGAAACATGGGCAGAAACAAAGGAAACATTCCTAAAAAGTTATTTGGATTATTGCAAGGAAAAATATCATAAAGAAAAAATATTGAGGATGACACAAAAAGAGGATGAAATCGTAGAGGACTACGTAGAATGTTTCCAATACAATTTGCAGTGGTCAAAACAGAGTAGTAGGTTGGGTGATAAAACTCTACAAATTATTTTTTTGAGAGGAATCAAAGATTATTGCATGGATATTTTAAATCTAATGTGGGTTGGAGATGTCTCCCAACTAAGCTATGGTGATATTTGTGACTTTTGTAAAAGGTAATCAAGAGTAACTTGTAGGATAGGGGAAGGACCAAGAGACATGATAACCAAAATTAAAAAAATATCTAGTGAAGAATCACTAGATAAAATAATGGAAACCTGCTAGAATATTTTAATACTGATATACTTGAATCCTTGAGTTCACAAATTGAAACCTTTCAAGCCAAGAAAAAGTGGGTTGAATTAGAACTATCTTTATCTTTATTCTTCCCCAAGTCTAGAAATAAGCAGCCATTTAAGGATTGTCCATTGAGCAACATAAAGATATGCAAAATCTGTGAACAAAACCACGATACTAGCATTTTTTCATCTCTTCCAGGGATGAAATAAGTCTACTTAGGAGCAACCATGGAATCCGAGCAAGTTTTCCTCATCACTCAGAAATGACCTTGGTAGCCTCATACCCCAGGTATGGCCTTCTACCCTATGGAATCTTATAATTCTTATTGGACTAACCAACACTTGCAGTATCCTTCTTGGACTTGGTACCCATCCATGTCCCACCAACAATGGATGCCTTAAGAAACCAAAAATCACCCACATAAGAAAGGATGGAAAAACATTCATTTTGGTAAAGAACAATAAATCCCCCTTCAATTCCCTCAACAATCACAAGATCCATCTATGTAGTTTCCCCCACAACAAAATATCCAGTTTCCTATGAATAATCCACAACCACGACCAAAAATTCTTGCACAACCCATTGCTAACCTGAATAATAAAGTATCTCAGCTGATGCAGGAGCATCTCTCCATGTTAGTCAATCAGCCAGCCAGCCAGCCATGTCAGCGCATGCATTCAAGGCTGAAGAGAGGCGCAACCCTCATCTTCAATTTTTAAATTGAATGTAAATTAAATGTTTAGGTTGTTGAGCCATAGAGTCGTGCCTTTGTGCAGGCGTAGAGTAGATCGGCCTTAAATGTTTGTAAGGTTGAGATCTAGATCCGGATAGTGGACTAGACAACCATTCAATGTGATTGAATAGAGTAGGTAGATTGGAGGGAAGAGCTCTAAGAGCCCCCTCAGGTAAAAAGATCGAGGAGGATCTCATTTTGTAAGAGTCGAGTAAGAGAGGAGTAAGAATATAAGAGAATCTGTGAGTAGAGAGAAGAATAGAAGAGTTGAGACCTTGTTACAGGCCATGCTTAGGAACACCTTGTAAACACAGGCGTTTGCCATTTTAATACAAACAAGCAGTTTTTCCTGCATGACTATGTGGTAAATGAATGTCTGTGAGTGTTCTCTATATGCTGTGAATGTATGTTGTAGATGTAGTTTTGCATTTGCATGAATTGGTTTGATTTTAGGCTTGAGAGGTCTTTGAGGCTTCATACCAGGAGGGTGTGACAGAACGCTGCGGGTTCTGATAGCCATGCACAGAGGTTGCGCTTCTGAACTCTGCGGATTCAGACAAAGGCATGTGCTAGGTGGGCACAGGAGTTGGAATCATCAATTCAGAAGAAGACCTCAAGGTTGCTGAACACCTTGGAAGCAAGGCTATGGGAGAGGAACACAGCTGCAGACAGAAATCTCTGAGGAGTTCTGTGGAGCTCTGCCAGGAGGGCATTGAGCCAATGCAAGGAGTGCATAGAGGAGGAACTCTGTTGTGTTTCAAGAAGAACCAGAATCATTGAGGATTTTGAGAGCTCTGCCAGGTGGGCATTAAGAAGGTGCATACATGAACAGGAGAGGACAAAAATGTTAGGAGTTCTGGTAGAAGATACTCTTCCAGGTGGGCATTAATACATTGTGCAGAAAGGCACAGAGGAGAAGAGAACTCTTTGAGTTCTGGAATTTGGAGGAAGAATCTGTTGAGGGATCTTCACAGGGTTGTTGAACACCCTGCAGACTCAGCAAGAGGTTGCTTGAGTGAAGGATAGCCAGGAGGGTATCCAAATTCTCCATCTATGGGAGAAAGAAGAAGGATAAAATCCCTTAGGGGGTCTGAGTACTTGGAAAAGCTCAGAAGAGGTAGCACTTCACATGCAAGGACTCTACAGGAGTGCAGATGTTAGAATCCTTTGAGGATCGGGAGAAAATAAGCTCAGGAGGAACAACGTCATTGAGAGCGTAGGAGAGGACTCAAGTTGAGAGTTCATAGAGGAAGGAAGACAAAGGTCGAGGCCTTTGAGAAAATTGAAATTCTTCCAAGTCTGGAAGAAAGCGCGCAGAAGCTTAGGAGGGAGCACAACTGTCATCGGATTTTCCAAAGAGATCTGGACCGTTGAAGATTTCATGTCTAGGGAAAAGTAGAGCAAGCGCACAGGAAGAAATGATCTACACCGTCATATCTAGAGGGAAGAACCCAACAGTCATCAGATCTGTCGAGAGTTACACAGGGGTTAAACCTTCGGGAATAGCAGAGGTAAAGTCTCGAAAAGAGTTGGCTCATCAGGATATCAGCCATCGTGATATCGAAAGTCACAATGACAGGAGATCGAGAATCTTCATAGTTAAAATCCCAGAATTTATCAGGACCATCCATTGGTTGGGACACGTGGTGGAGATAGGGGAGTCCATCGGCATTTCGGGAGTTCCGAGGACAAGAAGTCAGAGCATTTCAGCATCGAAAACTCTGAAATTGTGAGAAGAGATCAGGACCAACCATCATAGGAGGAAACGTGGTGGAGATATAAGCATTCAGGAAATTTCCCGAAAGGAAAGCCATCTATCGACATTACGAGATTCAAAAAATCGGGAATCCTGAGGACAAAGCATTCGCGCATTTCGGAAATCTGAAGTCCAAAACCTCGACAAGGAGGAAAGCTTCGCTATAGGGCCAACTGACGTCATATCTGGAAATCGAGAATCGGGATATCGGGGATCCCATGGACAAGAAGTCCATACATTTCGAAAATGTGAAGTCCGGAGTCCCGATAAGGTGGAAATCTCTGTTGTGGGGCCAGTTGACGTCATATCGAGATATCGGGGATCTCAAGGACAAAGTGTCCATGCATTTCAGCATTTGAAATCCCGAAACCCCGAAAGGAGATAAGACTGCGGTCTTATGAGGACTAGTTATATGGACTAGAGCTTAGCCAAACGGGGCTAAGGTAAAAAGGGGCTAATCAACAAATCAGAGATCGGGGATTCAAGAGGACAGAGAACTCTTGACATCAGGGATCAGGAAACCCCAAAACCTGAAAGTATATCTTTCCTATTGATGAAGAGGCAACAGTCGGAGTGCAAAAGACCATGGGGGAAATAAGGACATGTGGATCGTATTTTCTCAGCGATTCCAGCAGGGGATCAAAAGAGCCGCTCCAGCTCACGAATTTAGACAGAACGATCCTTTTGACCGGGAGGTCGAGCGCAGGGACCCTGCGGGGTATGCAGCTACGTCATCATCCCACCTATACTATTGATTTTCCTGGTTACCCTACCTATTCCATATCCTCTATGGAAGATTGGATGTTTAGTTATGATTGGGGAGAACCCTCAATAAAGGAACTTCTCCTATCATCACATAACATGATGAGAAGAATGTTCAAGATCCTACAATAAATAATTGTGATGACCAATCTCCGACAACACTTTATACCAATCCTCCTGAAACCTTAGACGAATGACATTCCATAGGGGATGCACAAATTCCTCTATATGCAGAGAGGTTGGGCCTAGAAAAACCCCCTACTTAGCCCAAATTTGACTTCTCCAGAGAGTTAAATAATGTGTGTATAAGAATCCCACTATATCAAGCAATAAAGAATGTTCCCACATACACTAAGGCCATTAGAGAGTTGTGCCTAATAAAACTAGGAAGAAAAATAAAGGACCCTTAGATTTTCCAAGTAATCGAGAAGTTGGTAGGTTTTATGGTAGGGAAAACCCTTACTTCCAAGTATTAAGACCGTGAGAGCCCCATAGTAGATGTCCAAATTAATGATTTCATTATCCCCAACACCTTGATAAACTTGGTAGATACCATCAACATGATGACGAAATAAACTATGGAAAATAATAGACTATCCAACGTATGACATAATCCCACAGTCCTCCAACTATCCAATTGATCCACGATTAAAATTGAAGGTATTTTAGAAGATGTAGTGATGTCCATTTATTCCTGGGAGTATCCCACAAATTTCATGGCTCTACATCCTAAATCCAATTTGGGTGGCTACCCTTTGATCCTATAGAGGCCATGGATAGTCATAGTCAATGATTATATTGGTTGTAGATCCGACAACATGAAAATATCCCATGACAATTGTACTAAGAGACTCACTCTATACCCAGCTTCAAACCTATAATATAACAAGAAATGCCTATATGGGTGGAAGGTGAGGATAGTGATGATGAAGAGAGTGACCATGAATTGATTGCATTAGAGAAATCTCTCTCTCTCTCTCTCTCTCTCTCTCTCTCTCTCTCTCTCAAGTAATAGATTGAGGATAATGTGATCAATAACTTTATAATGAATTTGTGCTCATCCTCATAGTCAAATTCTGAAATATTTGACCATATTATGGATCTAGTTGCTTAAGAAAACTATTCATTGGATAATCTAGATGTAAAAAAAAACCATACCTATTCCTCTCTACGGCACAAAAAAATACACTAGTATACTAATAGATATTGACCCAGGGAGGACATTAAATGTTAATTCTAAACTCCCAACCCCACAAAAGGAGCAGTTAATTGAATTTCTATGAGAACACAATGATGCATTCATATCGAACTATATGGATATGAAGGCAATCCATACAGATACGTGTACTTACAACATATATATATATATATATATAAAATAGGACTCCCAACATATCCAATAGCCCCAACGTAGGATGAATCCTACCCTATGAGAAATAGTAAAAGATGAGTTGCAAAATTTTCTCATCGTGAACTTTATATACCCTATATCTGATAGTCAATGGGTCTCACCACTTGTGATTGTTCTAGATAAAACTGGGAAGTGGTATATATTGTCGATTATAGGGAATTAAACAAATACACTCAAAAGGATCATTTTCCCTTACCCTTTATCGATCAATCCCTTGACACACATGCATGGAAGAAGTGTTTTTTCTTCCTTGATGGGTTCAATGGATACAAAAAAATCCAAATCACCACCAAGGATTAGTACAAAAATACTTTTACCTTCCTATGGAAAACATTTTCCTACCGAGAACTCCACTTTAGACTCTATAATGCATCAACTACCTTCCAACGGGTTTTTCTCAGTATCATTTTAGACCTAATTCATGATTGTTTAAAGGTGTACATGGACGACTTCATAGAATACGGTGATACATTTGAAGAATATTTGGATGATTTGGAGAAGGTGCTCAAAATCTGCAAGGAAACAAACCTTTCCCTTAGTAGTGAAAAATATTTTATGCTACTAACTAAATGAATTTCTTTGGGTCACCACATTTCTCTTGCAAGTATCAAAGTGGATCTAGAAAAAAT
>SNQJ01S0160851.1:0-21664 GCA_010110895.2 Picea sitchensis
CTTAAGAGGAAACACATGTTCTTAACCATTAGGCACAACAATTTAACTTTAAAAAAATCGATTCTTTAAAAAAACAATTTTTCTGCTACTTATACATTTTTTTTGTTTTTTATAAAATATTATTTTAAATTTTTGGTATTAGATAATTGTATTGGAATAGCAACGAGAGATATAAATACTACAATTTAACTTAAAAAAACAATGAAAAAAAAAGCAATTTCTTTGTGATTTCTACAATAAATTAAAATTTATTTGTATTCATTGAAATTTATAAAAGAAATAATAATAAATATAATTCATCAAAATGTATGGTACCCATAAACAAGAGTTTAATAAACAAATTTTTATTGATGATGATGATGGTTCACAGAGACCAAAATTGGTCTATTGGACCTTAAGAAAAGTAAGAGATTACTTGGATGTTAGAAAAACATAAGAAGGTGAGAAAGGTTGGTATTGTGACAAATATTTGGAAATTGGGATCTAGTTTGGGTATAAGCATGACATTCTAGGAGAAAGTGTTTTTCATCTTCAACCCTCTTGGTGTCACAAATGTGATAGATTCTTTCTTTCCATGGTGTTTTGGGGATTGTCCAATGCTTAGTTTCACTATGCAAATGAGGAGAATTAGTTCTTATTTTAGTAATATTTATTCTCTTCCTTAGGCTAGTCAAAACAAAGAGATACTTTTGATCTTCAAGGTTATAATTAATCACCTCCTTATAATAAATTAATTTTCTTTTATCCTCTAATTCTTTAAATCATATTCTACATAATAACTTCTTCTTTTATTCCCAAATGATTTATCCAAGACTTGGCATCATTATGCCATCACTGTTTGAGCCATTGGTGATTTTGGCTAGAGTCTGAAGCAATTTTGGGGAGCCTCTTTTTATCCATATTGTTTATCTTGTTCTTGTACATTAAGTACCTAATCATAATTGTGCTCTCAACGGGGGAAAGGCTCGTTTCGATGAGGATAGTGTGTATTTCCTTTAATTTTTGAGATTATAAGATTTAAAATTCATTTAGAGATATTGCATCCCCAAACTTTACATCCATATAGAATAACTAGAGTGATTAGAGTCTCAAAAAGGAGATTTTTCATTTCCCATAACCAAAGGTCTGCTAATTTACAATTATTTTCAAGCCCATAATAATCTTTCCACCTTTCATTTATCATTTTCTCAATGCTATAGTTCCAATTGAGCTTGTGATGAATATCAATTACAAGATACTTGTATGAAGAAACTTCCTCCAAGATATTATTGTCATATACAAAATTATTGTAGGTGATCTTATTGGATTTAATGATCATAACCCTTTTTTTGTCTATGTTCAAAATCATACCTGTATTAGAGCATAAGTCCTTGAGGATTATAAGATGCTTACTAAGGTCATAGGGATTCCTTCCCATAAGAACAATATCATCGACATAGAGAAGAATGATGATTACTATACTAGCAAGAGTTGGTCCAACACAACCCGTGGCTTCCAAACATTCTTCTAACTTGTCAACGTAAATTCCAAAAAGGGTAGGGGATAGGGGACAACCTTGCTTGATTCCTATATTGTGACCCACCTTTATTTCTCCTAAAGTTGGAAATAACGTTCTCATACAACCTTACCGCAACATCTTTCAGCCTTAACGAAACTTTTATCTCTTCTAACCTATTCCAAAGGTTGGTCCTATGCATTGTGTCAAAAGCTCTCCTAAATTCAATGAAAAAAAAAGGAAATTGGTTTTATTGTTGTGACACTCCTTTGCAATGATCCTAAGTGTGATAAGGTGCTCCACATTTGAATGATAACCTATAAAACTAGTTTGACCTTTAGTCATTTTTCTGTGGATTTATAGCCATATGCTTATCCTCTTTTCCAAAATACTTCCATATAACTTGGATAAAATGGAGCTAATCATAATGGTCCTATAATTAGAGAGATTGTTGAATAACGTCTTCCCTTAACAATTTTCCCTACAATATCTCTGAAATTAAAAATTTCACATATACAAGAAAATCAGAATTAAAATTATATATATATATAATTTTAAAAAATTTATTAATATAATTTTATTCACAATAAAATAATAAACAATATATTATTTTAAATATTGATATTAGAGAATTGTAATGGAAGACGTAACAATTTCCCCACAATATCTCTGAAATTGAAAATTTCACATATGCAAGAGAATCCGGATTAAAGTTCATATATATATATTAGAGAATTGTAATGGAAGACGTAACAATTTCCCGACAATATCTCTGAAATTGAAAATTTCACATGTGCAAGAGAATCCAGATATATATATCTGAGTGGGCCTAATGGTTAAGAACATGTGTTTCCTCTTAAGAGGTCACAGGTTCAAATCCAGAGGGGGGTAGGGTATGTATACCTTCGTAGACTTTACCAGTCAAATTGCTGGGCTGAGGGGGGTCCCTTGTCCCACAAACAAGGGGGTCTCATACACCAATTTGGTGTGTTGGCTTGACCGTGACCTTAAAAATAGATTATTGTTATTGTGCTGTTTGAATCAAGAATCTTTTAAAAATAGATTATTGTTATTAATATTATTATATATATATATATATATATATATATATATATATATATATAATTTTAAAAACTTTTTTTTTTTTTTTATTAATATAATTTAATAATTTTTCTTCACAATAGAATAATAAATAATATATTATTTTAAATATTGATATTAGAGAATGGTAATGGAAGACGAACACGACATATGAATACAACAATTTAACTTAAAAAAATATATATTCTTTAAAAAAACAATTTTTATGCTACTTATATATTTTAAAAATTTATTTTTACAAATTATTATTCTAAATTTTTGGTATTAGAGAATTGTATTGGTAGAGCAACCAGAGATATAAATACTACAATTTAAGTTAAAAAAAAATTATTTAAAAAAAAAAAAAACTATTTTCTTGTGATTTTTACATTAAATTAAAATTTATTTTTACTCATTGAAATTTATAAAAGAAATAATGATAAATACAACTCATCAAAATGTATGGTACTTTAAACTAAAGTTTAATAAACAACATTTTATTGATGATGATGACTCTTCATAGAGATCAAAATAGGTTTATTGGACCAAAATCACTAAAGTTTTGATGACTTAGAAGGTTAGGAAAGTTAGTATTGTGATAAATATTTGGAAATTGGGATCTAATTTGGGTATAAGCATGACATTCTAAGAGAAAGGGCTTTTCATCTTCAACCCTCTTGGTGTCACAAAAGTGATAGATTCTTTCTTGCCATGGTGTTTTTGGGATTGTCTAATTCCAAGTTTCATTATGAAAGTGAGGAGAATTAGTTCTTATTTTAGCAATATGTATTCTCTTCTTTAGGCTAGTCAAAACAAAGAGATACTTTTGATCTTCAAGGTTAGAATTAACCACCTCCATATAATATCTTGATTTTCTTTTATCCTCTAATTCTTTAAATCACCATATAGATTCTCTTTAATTTAGCTTGTACAATATTTTTAATATCATTAGTATTCTACAAAATAACTTATTCTTTTATTCCCCAATGATTTAGCCAAGACTTGGCATCATTATGCCATCTTTGTTTGAGCCATTGGTGATTTTGGCTAGAGTATGAAGCAATTTTAGGGAGCCTCTTTTTATCCATGTTGTTTATCTTGTTATTGTACATTAAGTACATAATCATAGTTGTGCTCTCAATGGGAGAAAGGCTCGTTTTGATGAGGATGAAAGGATAGGGTGTATTTCCCTTAATTTTGATATTATAAGTTTTAAAATTCATTTTGATCTGCTCTATCTTAATCTAGGATTCTCAAGAGATATTGCATCCCCAAACTTTACATCCATATAGAATAACTAGAGTGACAAGAGTCTCAAAGAGGAGCTTTTTCATTTCCCATAGCCAAAGGTCCGCTAATTTACAATTATTTTCAAGCCCATAATAATATTTCCACCTTTCATTTATCATTTTCTCAATGTTATAGTTCCAATTGAGCTTGTTATGAATATCAAATCGAAGATACATGTATGAAGGAACTTCCTCCAATATATTATTGTCATATACAAAATTATCGTAGGTGATCTTATTGGATTTAATGATCATAACCTTTGTTTTGTATATGTTCAAAGTCATACCTGTATTAGATCATAAGTCCTTAAGGATTATAAGATGCTTACTAAGGTCATAGGGATTCCTTATCATAAGAGCAATATCATCGACATAGAGAAGAATGATCATTACTATACTAGAAAGAGTTGGTCCAACATAACCTGTGGCTTCCAAACAATATTCTAACTTGTCAATGTAAATTCCAAAAAGGGTAGGGGATATAGGACAACCTTGCTTGATTCCTATATTACAGTTAATTTCTTTTGACCAACCCTTAGTTATCCTAAACTTTGAAATAACATTCTCATACAACCTTACCGCAATAGCTCTCAGCCTTAAGGGAAATTTTATCTCTTCTAACCTATTCCAAAGGTTGGTCCTAGGAATGGTGTCAAATGTTCTCCTAAAGTAAATGAAATAAAAAAGGAGATTGGTTTTATTGTTGCGTCACTCCTCTGCAATGATCCTAAATGTGATAAGGTGCTCCACAGTTGAATGATAACCTATAAAACTAGTTTGACCTTTAGTCGTTTTTATGTGTATTTCTAGCCATATGCTTATCCTCTTTTACAAAATAACTCCATATAGCTTGGATAACATGGGCTTAATCATAATGGTCATATAATTAGGGGGATTATTTTTATCCCCACTTTTAAAAATAGTTACAATGAGGCTTTGACTAGCTTGTGTATGTGAGGGATCATAATAAGCCATCCAATTTTTAATATTTCAGTTTGATAGCCCTTGATGTCCTTAGCTTTCCCATTTGCAAGTCGTTTAACCCCAAACTTTAGGTCTTCTATAGAAAAAACATCATTTTTTGTAGAAACTTTTGAAATTTTGTCAAGAACATTATGGTATTCACAAATATTTTTAAGGTAGGATATTTAGTCTATCAGGGGAATCATAACATTTTCTTTAGTTTTACCAGTTAGAATTTTCCTCCAAATTTTTTTTGGATCTAGCTTAGAAAGGTGCAAATGGTTCTCTTGTTTTCTATTTACGTAGTGCCTTTTTTTTTTCTTTTAATTCGGGTTTTGTATCTATTAATATTATTGTATTTCAAAAACTCATTAGAGGCATCCTTAATGTATTTTATACCAAGTTTACACTTGTTATAATATCAAGGATTGACAATTCTATTCTTCTTTTTACACAACACTTCAATAGAGAATTTTTTTATGGAGGTAGATAAGATTGTTGTAAAATTATCATAGATGTCTTCAATATTGTTTTTGTATTATATAAGATTTAATTAAGTGTTTAAGTCCCTTAAAAAGAGATCAATTTTATTTTTGTCAAAAAATATGTAACATCCTGCTCTAGCGCACTGAGTGAACTTATTCTTTGAGGACACTTGGTCGCAAGTGATCTGGATTATTATGCTTTTAAAACTTTTGATTTTGATTATGAGGCGTTATGGGTTGATGACATGTTGTTTTACTACATTGACATAGACAGGTGCTACTGACTTGGTTTTACTGAGTGTGTAGGATCTTGGACCTCGAGGATGCAGAGGCATCGATGGAACCCCTTGGACTCTGGATCGAGTCAGGGAATGTATCATTGGGGTTTGATTGTATTATCATGATATTTGTGCATCTGATTAGATGACATGATATGGATATATTCTGACATGATTTGTTGATGATGCATGCTGACAATAGCCTGCCAACCAGACTCACATATGGAGTAAAGGGATCATGCACGACTACCAGAGATATTGAGGGAGAGGTGTGGACAGTAGCCCTGCCACAGCCTACTAGCACTCCCATCGTGGCTCGAACTATAGGTTAACATTTACCTAGTTTGAGAGGACCCATGATGCCATGAGGGAAGACTGCGACAGTCAAGAGGCGAGTGGCATCCTTGGATCACATAGTGCGTTCTGAAGGGCATGCCGCGCACGAGAATAGATGAGGCGAGTGGCACCCTTGGAGCACCTAGTGTGTCCTAAAGGGCATGTCGTGTTGTTGATGATAGAGGAATGAACCTAGATAGCCTTAGGACAAATAACATGTTAAATATTTTTAAAACAATTTTCCTAATTAAATGTCGCCCAGTAACAAATTTTAGGTTTAAGTCTAAAATATGCTAGTGGTCAAATTTTATCTCTCTCTATAATAATAATAATAATAATAATAATAACCACATGAATAATAACTATGACCTTTGTAAAATCTTGTAACATGAAGGGAGTAAGAAATTAATTGTTTCAAAAAAAAATCTGTTGAATTAAAATTTAAAAAGGGGGAATTAATTGTTTTATTACTTTGATAATTTAAAATATACTAATTAAATAAGAAAAGGGAAAAATGGGTTAATTTCCGCACCTTCCTTTTTAAGTTCTAAGTAAAAATGGGAAAGAGGGAAAAATCTAAAATATTGGGAAACTAGGAAAAAAGGTAAACATAAAAAGGGAAAAAGGGGAACTTAAGTGAAAAAGTGGAAAGTCAAACGTAGTGAAGAATCTATCGTTTAAGAGATTTCTAATTTAAACTGAATTAAAAATTTAATAATAGGGAAAGCCTTTAAAACCTGTAAGGGAATGTGGGGGACACCTAGGATTGATTCTAGGAGTAACTCTAGGTGGGTGAGGGTTATAAGAGAATTTAAATTAATTAAAGAAATTAATTAATGGAGTAATGTAGGGGATGGGTGACACTTGTACGAAGTGGGATTTTTAGGAATTTATTTTTAAAACTTTAATTTAATAAGATTTTAGGAATGAAAGGAAGTTTGAAACTCTATATATTGAGGGAGGGAGAAGGATGAAGGATCTTCTTATGTTTGCGTAACATTACGCTGCAAAAATATCTACTTGACTGATTTACTTGTGGGAGTTGGGATACCCAGCTCAGAGAGGACTGGTAGCTTGGCCTTGTGAGGCGAGCTGGGAGCTAGTCATAATATTTGGATAGTGTGTGTGGCCCCTTTGTGGCTCGGGGGGCTAAACGGGAAGAAGAGTACCCCTAGCATTGGGTGGGAGGTATCGGTGAAGTCTCGACGGTCGGCGAGCAGGAGTTGCACGAAGCGCGCGAACGTCACTCGGAGCGGGAGAACATGCAACGGTATGCTTCTTCTTTTGAATGGTAGATTGTTGTAGGTTTTATGATTGGGTCTGCTTGTTGATTATGTAAGTAGATTGGATGTTTAGATTGATAGCTGAAATTTTTCTTAGCCTAGCTCTTTGGTTGTCGTCTCCTATGGCCTTGTTTTCCCGCATGTCTTGACCACCTGGCTGCGATAGATTGTGTCCTTAATGGTTGTTTCCTTTCGTCCTTAGCTCCTCAGTCCTCACTTGAGCAGTTGGCCAGGAGCCTGATCCATGGTCTTCGCCTTAGCATTAAAATACGTATGGATCTCAACGCCCTACTTTTCTGTGCGAGGATGATGAGTGAAAGATGAAGCTATCCGCCATCTACATCTGTTGTAGTCCTTCCTTGATTGTTGACTTGCGCCTTCCAGTACGATCTCTGCATTGGATTATCTTTCTTCCTTCTTGTTTATTTTTCTGTGCCTTGACTGATAGAATCCCTGCGATCCTTTCGATGAGTTATCCTTATGGCCCTGGCATTCTCTTACTGTTGTTAGCATTTTTATATTGGTATCCTAAGATGTGATAAGTATTAACTTCAATCCACGTTTTTTCTTGTTGGATTGACTTGTTTTTATTATTTTGCGTTGTCATTGGATGTAAGAAAAAAATATAGTACCAATGCTATTGTAATTAGATAATGGATGCAAAAAAAAATATATTACTTCAGCGCTTGTCATTAAGTAATGGCTGTAAAAACCTTACCTCTTCGATGGTAATTATGTAACGGATGCAAAAGTGTATTACTTCAGCGATTGTCATTAAGTAATGGCTGTAAGAATCTTACCTCAGCAGTTGTAAATATGTAACAAATGTAAAATGTTGCCTCTGCGTTAGGTTGAATGACGAATGCAAATTATCTAGAGATGGAATTTTTTTTACTCTGAGTTAATACGTTTTTACAGTTGAGGAATGCGGTTTTATCTTGATCGGAGTGTTATTTTTGTTTTACTCTGAGTTCTATAGTTTACCACGAATTACCTGTTAGGGTTCCTATGTATTAATTGTCTGCGATCTTATCACCTTTCAAATAGAAATTTTTCTCAGCGTGTCTATCACTTTTAATCAAATTTTTACCCGGCAACACGTCTGGGCATTTCAGTGTTTAGGGTAGCGTTTTCTTCTTCCGGTGTTGGGGATTGTTCAATGTTTTAGATAGTGCTATACCAGCCTTCTGACCATAAAAGGGTTGCAACATAGACTGTGATCTACCTTCCCAATGGACCACAATTTCGTCCACTACCCAGACTGCGTTTCACCTTCCTAGCGGACCCCGAAATTGCAAAATGTTCCGACTGCATTTTATCTGCCACTAACCACGATTTCCATGTTGTGAATGGCAGAGTTGGCCATGTAATGCCTATGTATACACCTGTAAATGATTGTGGCGGCTCACCTTGATAGGTAGCGGATCCACACCTTTAATTGAGCATGAGACGAATCTTTAAATCAATCATGAGTTTAGGTGGTAAGTAACTCCTTGCCGAATACCTCTTTCACAACGTTTCTTTTTTTTTACACAATGATCTTTCCTCAGCCAATCGCCTTCAGTAAATTACTGTATGGAAGAGAAGTATTTCACCGGTGTTTTAATGGTTTCACATTAGTTGTGCAGCAGGAATTTATCTTTGCCAACATTCCCGTATGGAGGGACAAAATCTGCGACTCTCTTTTTGTTATGTATCTGCCCTTCCATTATCATATCCCAGGCCACCATGGAAATCCTTAACGTTTTGAAATGTTAGATGTGGTCATTAATTTCAGTGCTCATCATCTTAATGTTTATTGACCGCCTGGAATGTATGACAGGTTGACCGTAACGATAGTTGCATCGACATCAATCTTTTATTAGTTGTGTGTTGCTCACATTGAAATTGATGGTTACAATAGCTAGATCGAAAGTTTTATTATTACAAGTAATGGTGTATTATTGTTATGGGTAATGGTGTATATATAAGGCAGCTAGATAGTTTTGACAACACTTGAGTATTACCAAAGCTATGTTGGCAATGTTTTATGGACAACAATAGTTGTAACGGTGGCCAACAATTTACTTGTTTTGGGGAGCAACAACCTTACTTAATCTTCTTCTTTGGGAACTTATAATTCAACCCTTTTTAGTTGAACTACATAACTAATTCACCTGCTTAAATAAAAGGATCCTGGAAGATATGGTTGTAGAGTTTTATAGGAGAAATTGTTAACAGTGTTAGAGTTGCAAAGGTGTTAAGTTTTTGTTTGTTTAAACAAGCTAGGATTACCTTGGGTTGGGCAAAAGTGATTTGGTGAGTTAATAGGGTTGTTAGACCTAAAGGTTGTAGGCTTAATGGTTGATTACCTTGTGCAAGCGTGAGGGACGAGAGTTAATAGATGCATCAACTATAACGATTAATAACCTTTAGCTATTTGGCATTTATGCACCTTGCGCCTTAGGTCGAGATGGAAGGGGTGATGGGTCTAGTCGATTCACCATACTAGATGCCTTGTATGAAACAAGAATCCTCCTGTCATTCGTGCCCCCTTTGATTCTAGGGTTATCATCTTGCAACTTTTCGGTCGGATTTATCTAGGGGGGGTGATGTTGATTGTTGTAAACTACTATTGGCGCTTGGATTGAACTCCTTGTTGCGTTGGGTCGCACACCTTGAGGTTCCAAGTCTTGTTCATCCAGGTTGTTGTGTCGAGAGGGGGATGTTGTCCCTTAGCTTGTAGGCGTGTCTTGTTTATGTAGAGTGGGAAGCCATCCATCCTTGTTGAACTACACAAGAACGCCTTATCGGATGTCGACCCCAGAGTTACAAGAGTTGAAAATGTAACTGAAGGAGTTGTTGGACCTGGGATTGATATGTCCTACTGTGTCACCATGGGGTACACCTGTTATTTTCATACGAAAGAAGGATGGATCGTGGAGGCTTTGCATTGACTACCATCAATTGAACAAGGCCATGATCAAGAATCAATATCCGTTGCCGAGGATTGATGATCTATTCGATCAAATGAAGGGCACAATGATGTTCTCCAAGATTGATTTGTGATCAAGGTATCACTAGTTATGGATCAAGGAGGATGACATCCCTAAGAGCACCTTTAAGACGAGGTTTGGATATTACGAGTTTATTGTTTTACCGTTTGGACTAACAAACGCCCCACGGGTATTTATGAGTTGGATGACCGGGGTGTTCCGCGAGTACTTGGACAAGTTCGTCCAAGTGTTCATTGACGATATTTTGATTTACTCTCGGACGACGGAGGAGCATGACGAGCACTTGCGCTTGGTACTACAGTGTTTGCGAGAGAAAAAATTGTTGGGAAGTTGTCCAAATGCTCATTTTATCAATCGAAGATTCACTACTTAGGGCATGTCATCCCCGATGAAGGCATCGCTGTGGATCCAGCCAAGGTCGAGGCTATTATGGAATGGCCTGTGTCGATGAATGTCCCAGAAATGCGTAGCTTATGGGTTAGCAAGATACTATTGACGGTTCATCGAGGGGTTTTCGAAGATAGTAAATCCGATCACAGAATTGCAAAATAAAAACAAGAAGTTGTTTGGACCGAGAAATGAGCAGAAGCATTTCGGAAGCTCAAGGAGTTGTTAAAAACAACACTAATACTAAAGGTCCCGGACATGAACATGAAATTCTTGGTATGCACTGACGCATCCAAGGAAGGCTTAGGTGGAGTCTTGATGCAAGACGAACAAGTGATCGCTTACATTTCAAGGAAACTGAGAAGGCATGAGGAGAACTACGCAATGCACGATTTGGAGTTGTTAGCCATTGTATATGCCTTGAAGGTTTGGAGACACTACCTTATTGGATGAAAATTTGAACTAAAGACTGACCATTGTGGACTACAGCACATCTTTACGCAAAGTGACCTGAACGTGCGACAACAACGTTGGTCGGAATTTCTTAGCGAGTACGACTTCAAGATTACTTACATAAAAGGAACAGTGAACCAAGTGGCAAATGCATGGAGTCGGAGACCACACATATTTTCGGTGCTGCCTCTTCAGACGAATCTATGTGAAAGGAGTCTAACTTTACAGCGTGTTGATGACTGGTACAAAGAGGTCGAGGGTTTTATCGACCAAAACACAATTATGGTACCACGATTTGAAGGATTTTCATTTGATAGCGATGGTTTATTAAGGTTTAAAAAAAACAATTGGATCTACATACTGTCGAACGACGAGTTGAGGATGTTGATCCTGAGCGAGGCTCATAGAGCAGTTTACATGGCTCACCTTGGAATCACGAAGATGAGGGAAAACCCTAAACCCTTATTCTTCTGGAAGGGAATGAAGGCAGACATAGTCAACTATGTCACCAGATGTCTAGAATGTCAGCAGGTAAAGGCTGAACATAGACACCCAACAGGATTACTACAACTGCACGTGATTCCGGAATCGAAATGGGAGGTTATTTCAATGGATTTTATTGTTGGATTGCCACTAATGACAAGGAGACATGACTCAATTTTTGTAGTAGGAGACACTCTGACAAAGAGTGCTCACTTTATTCCTATGTGTACAACGTATCAGCCACTTGACATAGCTAGAGTTTTCATCAGTGATATTGCGAGGATGCATGGCGTCCCTAAGAGGATTATATCTGATCGGGGATCAGTGTTTACTGGACGATTTTGGATGAGTTTTAAAGAGGCCTTGGGAACCCATCTTAACTTTAGAATTATGTATCACCTGGAGACTGACGGGCAGACCGAACGAATGAACTAGACCTTGGAGGACATGTTGCACATGTTCGTGATGGACCAACAAAAGGGTTGGGAAGAATTCTTGGCACTAGTGAAGTTCGCTTACAACAACACTTACCAGAGCACCATTAAGATGGTGCCTTTCGAGTTCTCTATGGGCGACCGTTTCGGACGTCTTTGAGTTGGGATCGTCTTGAGGATATGGTCCTGGTGGGACCAAAAGCAATCCAAGAAATGGAAGAGAAAATGCAAACAATAAGACGAAGGATACAGGAAGCGCAGGATCGATAGAAGAGTTATGTCGATGTGCATCGTGTTGAACATAGTTACTATGTGGCGATCGAGTATTCTTGTGGTTGAAACTGCATAAGAATTCGATCCAATTGGAAAAAGGAGCTAAAATCTCTCCTAGGTTCATAGTAACCTACGATATTGGGGAAAGGAGAGGCCCGTGGCCTATTGACTAGCCTTTCCCAATTCTTGAGGCATATGCATGATGTATTTCACGTCTCTGTTGAGACTTTATGATTCATGATCCTTCACATGATTTGACTTGAGCACCTTGCGGGTGTCAAATGAGGGTGCACTCACGGCTAAGCTGATCCGCATCTTGGATCATCGCGTTCGAAAGCTACGACATTGAACGGTAGATCAGGTCAAGGTCTAGTGGGACAATTATAGTCCACACTCGACGACCTGGGAGGATGCATATGATATGTGCCAACAGTTTCCATTGTTGTTGGATGATAGACATATGATACTGTGATACAATTTATTTTGGCATATATACTGTGAAACTTCGGGACGAAGTTTAAAACAAGAGGGAGTGTATTTAACATCTTGCTCTGGCACACTGAGCGAACTTATTCTTTGAGGATACTTGGTCGCAAGTGATCCATATTATTATGCTTTTAAAACTTTTGATTTTGATTATGAGGCGTTATGGGTTGATGACATGTTGTTTTACTACATTGACATAGACAGGTGCTATTGACTCGATTTTACTGAGTGTGCAAGATCTTGGACCTCAAGGATGAAGAGGCATCAATGGAGCCCCTTGGACTTTGAATTGAGTCAGGGAGTGTATCATTGGGGTTTGATTGTATTACCATGATATTAGTGCATCTGATTAGATGACATGATATGGATATATTCTGACATGATTTGTTGATGATGCAGGATGACGATAGCTTGCCAACTAGACTCACATATGGAGTAAAGGGGTCACGCACGACTACCATAGATGTTGAGGGAGAGGTTTGGATAATGGCACTGCCACATCCTACTAGCACTCCTGTCGTGGCTCGAACTGTAGGTTAACGTTTACCTAGTTCGAGAGGACCCACGATGCTGTGAGGGCAGACTGCGGCAGTCGCTCACGATGATTCTAAGGGGCACCCAATAAGGCGGGGGCCTTATTCCTTAGAGGCCCTTAGTCTCCCACAAGTTCACCTGGCAAAGTATTGACTCCAGGGGTTATTGATGTCTACCAAATTAGTCAAGAGGCGAGTGGCACCCTTGGAGCACGTAGTGTGTCCTTAAGGGCACGTCGCTCACGGGAACAGATGAGGCGAGTGGCACCCTTGGAGCACCTAGTGCATCCTGAAGGGCGCGTCGCATTGTTGATGATAGAGGAATGAACCTAGACAACCTTAGGATGAATAACGTGTTAAATATTTTTAAAACAATTTCCCTAATTAAATGTCGCCTAGTACAAAATTTAAGGTTTAAGTCTAAACTATGCTAGTGGTCAAATTTTATCTCTCTATAAAATAATAATAATAATAATAACCACATGAATAATAACTATGAACTTCGTAAAATCTTGTAACATGAAGGGAGTAAGAAATTAATTGTTTAAAAAATAAATTTGTTGAATTAAAATTTAAAAAGGGGGAATTAATTGTTTTATTACTTTGATAGTTTAAAATATACTAATTAAATAAGAAAAGGGAAAAAGGGGTTAATTTCCACACCTGCCTTTTTAAGTTCTAAGTAAAAAGGGGAAAGAGGGAAAAATCTAAAATATTGGGAAACTAGGAAAAAAGGTAAACATAAAAAGGGAAAAAGGGGAACTTAAGGGAAAAAGCGGAAAGTCAAACTTAGTGAAGAATCTACCATTTAAGAGCTTTCTAATTTAAACTGAATTAGCAATTTAATAATAGGGAAACCCTTTAAAACCTGTAAGGGAATGTGGGGGACACCTAGGAGTGATTCTAGGAGTAACTCTAGGTGGGTGAAGGAAATAAGAGAATTTAAATTAATTAAAGAAATTAATTAATGGAGGAATGTAGGGGATGGGTGACACTTGTACGGAGTGGAATTTTTAGGAATTTATTTTTAAAACTTTAATTTAATGAGATTTTAGGAATGAAAGGAAGTTCAAAACTCTATATATTGAGGGAGGGAGAAGTATGAAGGACCTTCTTCTATTTGCATAACATTACGCTGTAGAAATATCTAATTTACTGATTTACTTGTGGGAGTTGGGATACCCAGCTCGGAGAGGACTGGTAGCTCGGCCTTGTGAGGCAAGTTGGGAGCTAGTCATAATCTCTGGATAGTGTGTGTGGCCCCTTTGCGGCTCAGGGGGCTAAGGGGGAAGAAGAGTACCCCTAGCATTGGTTGGGAAGTATCGGTGAAGTCTCAATGGTCGGTGAGCGAGAGTTGCATGGAGCGCGCGAACGTGACTTGGAGCGGGCGAGTAGGCAACTGTATGCTTCTTTGTTTGAATGGTATATTGTTTTAGGTTGTATGATTGGATCTTCTTGTTGATTATGTAAGTAGATTGGATGTTTAGATTGATAGCTGAAATTTTTCTTAGCCTAGCTCTTTGGTTGTCGTATCTTATGGCCTTGTTTTCCCGCATGTCTTGACCACCTGGCTGCGATAGATTGTGTCCTTAATGGTTATTTCCTTTCGTCCTTAGCTCCTCAATCCTCGCCTGAGCAGTTGGCCAGGAGCCTGATCCACGGTCGTTGCCTTAGCATTAAAAGACCTATGGATCTCAACGCCCTGCTTTTCTGTGTGAGGATGATGAGTGAATGATGAACCTATCCACCATCTACATCTGTTGTAGTCCTTACCTAATTGTTGACTTGCGCCTTCCAGTACGATCTCTGCACTGGATTATCTTGCTTCCTTGTTGTTAATTTTTTTGCGCCTTGACTGATAGAATCCCTTCGATCCTTTTGATGAGTTATCCTTATGGCCCTGGCATTCTCTTACTATTGTCAGCATTTTTATATTAGTATCCTGAGATGTGATAAGTATTAACTTCAATCCACATTGTTTCTTGTTGGATTGACTTGTTTTTATTATTTTGCGTTGTCATTGGATGTAAAAAAAAAATATAGTACCTCTGCTATTGTAATTAGATAATGGATACAAAAAAAAATATATTACTTCAGCGCTTGTCATTAAGTAATGGCTATAAAAACCTTACCTCTGTGATGGTAATTATGTAACGGATGCAAAAATGTATTACTTCAACGATTGTCATTAAGTAATGGTTGTAAGAATCTTACCTCGACAATTGTAAATATGTAACAGATGTAAAATGTTGCCTCTGCTTTAGGCTGAATGACGAATGTGAATTATCTAGAGATGGAATTTTTTTTACCCTGAGTTAATACATTTTTACAGTTGAGGAATGCGTTTTTATCTTGATCAGAGTGTTATTTTTGTTTTACTCTGAGTTCTGTAGTTTACCATGAATTGCCTGTTAGGGTTCCTACGTCTTAATTGTCTGTGATCTTATCACCTTTCAAATAGCAATTTCGCTCAGCGTGTCTATCACTTTTAATCAAATTTTTACCCGGCAACACGTCTGGGCATTTCACTGTTTAGGGTAGCGTTTTCTTCTTCCGGTGTTGGGGATTGTTCAATGTTTTAGACAGTGCTATACCAGCCTTCTGACCATGAAAGGGTTGCGGCATAGACTGCGATCTACCTGCCCAATGGACCACAATTTTTCCCACTGCCCAGACTGTGTTTCACCTTCCTAGTGGACCCCGAAATTGCAAACTGTTCCGACTGCATTTTATCTCCCACTGACCATGATTTCCATGCATTGAATGGTGGAGTTGGCCATGTGATGCCTGCATATACACTTGTAAATGATTTTGATGGCTCACCCTTATAGGCAACGGATCCAAACCTTTAATTGAGCGTGAGACAAATCTTTAAATCACTCCTGAGTTTAGGTGGTAAGTAACTACTTGTCGAATACCTCTTTCACAACGTTTCTTTTTTTTACACAATGATCTTTCCTCATCCAATCGCCTTCAGTAAATTACTGTATGGAAGAGAAGGTTGTCACCGGTGTTTTAATGGTTTCACATCAGTTGTGCAACATAAATTTATCTTTGCCAACATTCCCGTATGGAGGGAAACAATATGCGACTCTCTTTTCATTATGTATCTACCCTTCCGTTATCGTATCCCAGGCCACCATGGAAATCCTTAACGTTTTGACATTTTAGATGTGGTCAGTAATGTCAGTTCTCAATGTCTTAATTTTTATTGATTGCTTGGAATGTATGACAGGTTGACCGTAACGATAGCTGCATCGACATCAGTCTTTTATTAGTTGTGTGTTGCCCGCATTGAAATTGACGGTTACAATAGCTAGATCAATAGATTTATTATTACGAGTAATGGTGTATTATTGTTATGGGTAATGGTGTAGATATAAGGTGACTAGATAGTTTTGACAGCATTTGAGTATTACCAAAGCTATGTTGGCAATGTTTTATGGACAACAATAGCTGTAATGGTAGCCAACAATTTACTTGTTTTGGGGAGGAACAACCTTAATTAATCTTCTTCTTTGGGAACTTATAATTCAACCCTTTTTAGTTGAATGACTTAACTAATTCACCTGTTTAGATAAAATGATCTCGGAAGATATGGTTGTAGAGTGTTATAGGAAAAATTGTTAACAGTGTAAGAGTTGCAAAGGTGTTAAGTTTTTCTTTGTTTAAACAAGCTAGGATTACCTTGGGTTGGGAAAAAGTGATTTGGTGAGTTAATAGGGATGTTAGACCTAAAGGTTGTATGCTTAATGGTTGATTACCTTGCGCAAGAGTGAGGGACGAGAGTTAATAGATGCATCAAATATAATGATTAATAGCCTTTAGCTATTTGGCATTTATTCTCCTTGTGCCTTAGGTCGAGTTGGAAAGGGTGATGGGTCTAGTCGATTCACCATACTAGATGCCTTGTATGAAACAAGAATCCTCTTGTCATTCATGCCCCCTTTGATTTGAGGGTTATCATCTTGCGACTTGTCAGTCGGAGTTATCCAGGGGGGGTGATGTTGGTTGTTGTAAAATACTATTGGTGCTTGGATTGAACGCCTTCTTACATTGGGTTGCGCACCTTGAGGTTCCAAGTCTTGTTCATCTAGTCCGCTCTGTCGAGAGGGGGATGTTGTCCATTATCTTGTAGGGATGTCTTGTTTACATAGGGCGGGAAGCCGTCCCTCCTTGTTGAACTACGCATGTTTCGTTGAGTTTCCCTTGTGCCAGTGTGTGGAGTCATAGTCGTTTCTTCCTTTTCTACGGACGTGGGGATCACCACTAGCTGTGTCATCTAGATGTACTCATCATTGTTCTCCTGTTTTGGAAAAAAAAAAAATTCTCTGTGGTTTCTTGTAAATGTAACGATGGGGACGTTACAAAATAGATTCCTTTGGTTACTAGAGTTATCTTCAAGGGGGGTTTTGTGCAAGGTAAATTTCAGAGTTAGGGTTAAAGGTCTGTGATCAAACTTCAAAGTCAGTCTCATGGTCGTTTAAAAGGTCAAAATTTACTATTTGGTTGTAAACAGGGATATCCAATATCACATAGTCCACAACACCACTACCTAGGTCATGGATACAAGTCATCTAGTTAGATTTCTTCCACTTCATTAGACCATTACAAATGATTAGATATTGAGAATTGCAAATATTTTTTTTTTAAATAAAAAAGTGGAACCTACTATATTAGATAAGCAAAACTTTTATAGAGTGTACAAAAGAGTAGGTCTGGAATCACCCAAAATGCTGTCGATTATCGGAAACCAACAAATATAGAGGGCAAGTAGCAATAGCATGAAAAGCATAATAACAGAGTGGTATCTGTCCTGCCCGGAGGAAACCAGGACAGATGTCAAATGGTCTAAATACACGTAAAACAGTAGTATAATAAAACTAGGAACCAAGAGAGAAAATAAAACTAGGAATCGAAAGAGCATATGAAACCTAGGTGCCTGGTGACCTGTCATCCTCGCTAGTCTACTGCGTGGTCCCTGCCAGAATGGCGAAAGCTTGTGCGCAGAGGGGGCATTTTCGCTTGGTTGGCGCGTTGGAAAACGCATCGAGGAACATGTCCATTCGCTGGCCCATGAGGAGAGCCCGATGTTCCAGGTCTGACAGGTGCCCACGAAGGTCAAACATTAGAGCCAGGTGCTCTTCCCGGATGAGTGAACCATGCATGCTGCCACCCACGTCCACCACCACTTTAGAACCCGCTTCGAACACCCTCTGCTCCGCATCAGCCTCTGCATCCTTCGATCCTGCTTCATTCGCCTGTGCGCCATGGCAGCTGCAAATTTCATCACTAGGCTAGGGTATTTCCTCCACGATACAGTCGGGGGTATCATCTAGCAAGGTCGGAGTGGGTCTGCGTGCTTCCGGATGGGTCGCCCCTCAAGTCTTCTCAATAATCGACAGGTCCTCCATGGACGGGTCTTCCACCACTATGCAGGGGGGAAAATCCTCCTCAGTACCAGCTTTCTGCAGGTCGCCCGGTGCATTCCCTTTGACGTCTCGACTGCAACCAATGCCAGGCTCAACTATGGTGGCAAGCCGCGCCAGTCTTTCTGCCTTGGCTTTATTCCTAAGAATGGACGTCGCCAGTGCCAAGGCACATTCCAACTATTCCTTATGACGCCGCTGCGCCTTATGAGCCTCCCAGGCCGCACCACGATGAGGTCTGCCTCGCTTCTGAGCCATGATGAAGGAGCAGGGAAAATGCAGGTGAAGTTCAATGAACCAGGAGCAGAACAAATGCAATTACAAGTTAAGGTGCGAGGTAGAGTTAAGCGTGCTCTGTCTCGTGGCGGTCAGAAAGAAATGCAACGAAAATGCTGGACCTCACCAGAGCATCCAAGCAATATGAAAAATGCAAAGCCACACCAGAGTGTCACGATGAATACTGGACACGATGAGAACTGGAACGCACCAAAGCTTCCAGGCAGAGCTCGAAGCCGAGGTGGGTGCAGTCCCGCTCTGTCCGAACAAATTGAAAACCAAATAATCGAGAGCTGAGGTCATCCTCCTACCTTTAACCCTTTCCATCCCGGGAGCTCTGAAGTTGTAAATGCTCGCGCGAGGGAAAGGTCCCTCCGTCCTGCCACTGTAACTATGGTCGTCCCACATGGTTAATACAGGCTCGTGGGTGGCGGCTATCGACATTTATGCCTGGGCCGAGTGGAAGTCCACCTGTGGCCCCTGAGCTACGTGTCACCCCATCCGGGGTGAGAATTGAAAATATTGATTAGCTCAGTACCATATAAATTCTTGGTCAAGTCTTCTAACTTTCTCATGTATCGATTCACTAAAAGAAGGTACTCGTCTAGCCATAGAGGATTAGGGTTGGAAATTATTTCTTAAGATAATACTTGATTAGTTGCAATTCTATCATTAAAGTCTCCTAGATGGAGGATACTACCTTCATTTCTCAGACTGTAAATATCTTTTTCTAAGCTTTTATAGGGACAATTTTTATCTAGATTGTTTTCTGTATCAAAGGTAGAATTAATAGGCTCAAAAGAAAAAAATTCTATATACATCTTCTTAGCATTGATATCTGAAATCTACACCCAAATAAATTGATTGAGAGGATTTTTTTATGAAGATGAATGTGAGGAGAAATGTGTGTTTTTATGTAACAAGCTATGCCTTTGAACCCTCTATGGGAGGATTTCTTGTTCCATGTTGACCACAATATAAATCCATCTATGTTAGGGACCTTAGATTCCTCATGATTCCAAGTTTCAACTAGAAATATAATATCAATTTCACTTGGGATCCAACTTAATATAGGCCCTTTGTTCCAAGGAAAGCCTCAACAGTTCTAAGAATGGATCTGAAGTGTCTCAAATTGTTATTTGTTTTTATCCTTTTGGTCTCTATCCCTTATAATAGATTTTCGGTTCCTAATTATTGCCTAATTTCCTTCCTTTCCGGCTTCCTTTACCTTTTGAACCTTCTTCCTTAATTTAGCTTGATCTTCTAGAAAAAGGTCTTCATTTATAAATATTCCAAACCCTTTTAAGCTTTGATTTTTACTAAGTATTTCATATTAGTATGTCATATTTATGGGCATTAGAGCTTACCATAACCTGAATCAACCTATGTTTATGTTCAATTATTTTTTCCAACCTTTTTGCTTCTATAAAGACAATTGTTTCAATTTGTGATTTATTTTTTAATTCCTCCTTCTTACTATTGTGTCCTCATATTTATTATTTTATACCAAAAATTATGAGGTTCAAGGCTCTTTTGTTACACTTATGGTCTAACTCTACGAGATTATGGAAAAATTGTTAATTAGCTTGTCTTCTATATCTTTAACCGTTCACCTCTTCTTCCACCTCTTCTTCCTTAGTTGATTGTTTTTGTTCTTGGTTGATTTTTTTAATTTCTTGTAATTTAGTCTCCATTTTGTCCATCTATCTCTCAATATTATCTTCTAAAGATCTAAATTTATTATCAAGCAATAAATTATATAAAAAAATTATTATAGGGTAGGTATTTTGTTGGGATCACATAGAAGTGGTTATTAATTTAGTATTAAATTATAAAAATAAAAATAAAAATCATAATAAATTAATGAAAAGACAAAATTTTCCATTATAAAGAGAAATGAAAATTATTATTATTTATTCTTAAAAAATAATTAAGAATAAATTATTTCTAAGAGTAATTTTAAATTAATGTTGTTTAATGCAAATTTGAATCATTCTAATTTAAGTGGTATGTCTTCCATAAGATTTGTTTAAATATAAAAAGAAAATATATTAAAAAGAAAAATGGAAAAAAATACCACTACTAAATATAATATTTATAAAGTTTATTTGTGATGAAAATAATGGTGATCTTGGAAAGCTTTTCTTAATTCGAGCACAAAAACAAAATACTAAAGAATTGCAAGTAATTAATTTCCTCTCTTAAAGTAGGATAGACCAATTTTATTTAGCTAACTAATTTTTATAAAAATGTGTTGTATTTCTTAATTTAATATAATTATAGTTATGGAAAATCAATACTTAATTTCTAATTATGATAAAAAAAAATGTAATATAAAATATTAGGTTTTTAATCCTCTTTCAATTAAATAATTACATACATTTTATGGAAAAGTTTCAAGACATTTGTTGAATAGCTAATAATTATTTCCATTATTGGTATTTTTCAATAGTCAACATCCATACACACTTAATACTTACATTTAATGAGAAACCAATAATGTTATGTAAAATGTTGGGTTTTAATTTTGTTTTAAAAAAAATTGTTTTTCATAGAAATAATTAACATTCATAAAATAATGTTTTGCATCTCGCTAAAAATAAATGCTATATTTATTTATTTATTATACATTGAGGGCTGGTCAAAAGAGATTAACTGCGATATCGGAGTCAAACAAGGTTGTCCCTTGTCCCCTACCCTTTTTG
>SNQJ01S0160853.1:0-17881 GCA_010110895.2 Picea sitchensis
TCATTGATCCATCTTCATCTATGCATTCTCATCAAGGAAAATACATACTATATTACATCAATCATCAATCAATCAATCCTTTGACATCAATCAATCAAACCATTGGCATCAATGAAAACATGATCCAACACAGGACCAAGTGGTTGCGACAGTGGAACAACGCCTGGAAGGGATTGTTACAGAGTAGATGATTCAAGAACTTCTTGAGCAGGAGGCTCAGGTGAAGAAGCAAGTCGAGGGCACTCGAGTGAAACTTGAGGCCTTTGAAGCAGCGTTTCTCAGATCAGAGTGACTCGGGATGAGTCAAACGTGAGTGTTGGGGGCCTATTGGCCCTTGACCAAGTTTTGAGGAAACATTGGTTAGGTTTGACCACCATTTTAGGACTTCGAAAGGTTGGTCGAAGATGAAGCGCCCAGGAGGAGGTGAGATTGCGGGATCTCACTTGATTTTTGGACCCAACAAGGGGTTCATTAGGGTTTATAAGATGTCATCCCGTGGGTTTACCCATGATTAGACCTTTTTGTAAGCGATTGAAAAGTATAAATAAGAAAGAATGTAATGTAGTGAGGGAAGGTGATTGGCTAAGTGCAAGAGGCAAGTAGTTTTGAGTTGCTTTGTGCAACAGAACGTGTGTGTAAGGCTCTGTGCTCGATAGGGGAGTTGGCTTTGTGCCTTGACCAAATTTTGGGAAGGTAGATTTGGCGCTTAGTGCGCAGTTCACATGGCAGGTGCAAATCTTGGCTCTCTGGCTTAGTGCACAAGAGCATACGAATGTAAGAGATTGAAGACTAATAAAGAAGAAGAATCTGTTGGTGGACGTAGCCCCACGCTGGGGTGAACCATGTATATCATGTGTTGATGGTTTTCTTTGTGCTATGATGTTTATGTTGTGAATATGCTTATTGCATTGATGGTTATATATGATATATAGATCTATGAATGCTTAGTGCTTTATTTATGTTGAAGGTGCTAGATATAATTTATGTTGCTAAGTGTGATGTGTATTTTTCCATTATTATTGAGTTGATCTATCCTTAGGATTTGTTCTCCGATGTGAATGAAGCTAACGAGTTAATGCATATCATCTTCTAAGTGTTATTAAAGTGCTTACAAAGTGTTGTAATCACATATATGTGTCCCAACTTGGTTACAGACACCTGAGTCCCATAACCCTCCATGCCTCTACCTCAGGTGAGACTTCACCTACTTCGCAGGTGTTTCCGAAAGGGCTGGTAGTTAGGGTTTTTTTGGTGCGTTGTTGAAGAATTGAAACCTGGGTCTACCCCTATGCCAACACGAATCCTACATAGCTTCAATTTTCTTAGGATCCACCCTTACACCATCCTTTCCGACAATATGAACCAAGTACGCCACTTCCAAGATGCCAAAGGCACATTTAAATTGTTTGATAATAAGTTGGTGCTGAGAAAGTAGATGGAGAAATTTTTCCACATGGGAAAGATGGGTTATTCATGTTTTACTATAGATGATAACACCATCAAAGAAAACTAAGACAAAATGATGGAGATAAGGATGAAATACATGATGCATGAGACTTTGGAAAGTGGAGGGGAAATTACCCAGTCCAAAGGGCATAACCAAGAACTCATAGTGACTCTCATGAGTTAGAAATGAAGTCTTGGGAATGTCTTTCTCTTTCATACATATCTGATGGTAGCCAGAATGAAGATCAAGTTTAGTGAAGTATTTAGCACCACTCAATTCATCCAATAGATCATCAATGACAGGAATGGGAAACTCGTCTTTGATGATGAGTTTGTTGAGGGCATGAAAGTTTGGACACATTCACTACATGCATTCTTTCTTGAGGACCATGACCACATAAGAAGAGTAGGGGCTAGTTCTAGGGAGGATGACACCCATGTCGAGCAATTCTTGAACAATTTTCTCAATTTCATTCTTCTAGGCAATGGGATGAAGATAAGGGAGAAAATTGGGATGAAGACTTCCTGAAACTAGATAAATGGAATGATCATGAACACCGTGGGAAGGGGGAAGTCCTTCGGGAGTGGAAAAAATAGTTTGGTGTTCAGAGAGGATAGATTGGAGGTTAGGATCCATAGAGTGTGTCTCAACTTCTTGAATGGCATGGAGTTGGGAAATAATGTCCGAATGACTATTTTTTAGGATATTTTCCATTCGATGAGAACTGATGATCTCAGGGGAGCTTGTTGTGATGCCTTGGAACTTATATTGTTGGCCTTCCTTTTAGAATTACATGGTTAATTCCTTAAAATCCATGACGATGGGACCAAGAGTTGTAACATACCCAACCAACTATAGGTCGGGGTATGCTACCTGCAAGCCCGCCCTCATACTTATTTCTCATAATGATACCTTCTTTAGTTATTAAGGATGCATAATATAACAAATTTAACGACATGCATAACAGTATCCAGAGAATATTGAAGCCATTAGACGATGGCCAACACCCAGAAATTTGTCATACGTTAGATCTTTTATGGGATTAGTCGGCTACTACCGAAGGTTCATAGTAGGGTTCTCTAAGATTTCTCATACCATCATTTCCTTGGTGTGAGTCTTCCTTTACCTGTAGGTAATGTTGATCTGTAAAAAGACCATCTAAAATTCTTCTCTTCAAGTTTTACTGATGCATACTGACAGTCGTATCATGCATGAGATGCACTCTTCTACTAAGTGCATCGACAACTTTATTCTCCTTTCCCTTGATATGCTTGATATCTAAGTTGTATTCACTTACAAATTTCAGACATCTTGTTTGCTTGGCATTCAAGGTCGGTTGTTCAAAAATATACTTCAGGCCAATATGGTCTGTCCTTAATTCGAATTTCTTCCCCATGAGATAATGCATCCACATCCTCAAGGCATGAACAATGGCAACAAGTTCCAAGTCATGGGTGGCATAGTTCCTCTCATGTTCCTTAAGATTTTTGGACTCATATCCAATGAGATGTCCATCTTGAGTGAGGAATCCCCCAAGTCCTTCCTTACATGCGTCCGTACATACCACAAAACTTTCATTTGGGTCAACAATCTTCAATATAGGTGCACTGGTGAGTAATTCCTTTAACAGATTAAAATTCTTTTCACACGGGAGTGTCCATTCAAATTTAGTTCCCTTATTTTACAAGGAAGTGATGGGATGAGAAATCTTAGAGAACCCTAGTATGAACCTTCGGTAGTATCTGGCTAATCCCATAAAATATCTGGCATCTGACACATTTCTAGGTGTTGGCCATCCTCAAATGGCTTCAATCTTCTCTGGATCTATTGCTATGCCCTGCTCTGAAATAATGTGTCCCAAGTAATGGATCTGCTTTTGATAAAAAGAACACTTACTCAACTTGGAAAACAACTGATGTTCTCTCAGTACTTGCAACACCAGTCTTAAGTGATGTTCATTCTCCTCTTCAGACTTAGAGTAGATAAGTATGTCATCCAGGAATACTATGACAAAATTGTACAAATAATTTATGAACATGTCATTCATTAAGCACATGAATACGGTTGGTGCATTGGTCAATCCAAAAGGCACCACTACAAACTCATAATGTCCATACCTGGTTCTAAAGGTTGTCTTATGAATGTATTCTTCCTTGATTCTTACCTGATGGTATCCTACCCTAAGGTCAATCTTTGAAAATATCTTTTCTCCTCTTAGCTGATCAAAGAGGTCATCAATTCGGGGTAACAGATACTTATTCTTTATAGTGTACTTGTTCAGTTGTCAAAAGTCAATACACAACCTCAAGGTTCCATCCTTCTTTTTGAAAAAAAATACGGGTGCTCCCCAAGGTGAAACACTTGGACGTATGTACCCTTTCTTCAACAATTCCTCCAACCGCATTTGTAATTCCTTTAGCTCGGGTGTGCTCATTCTATAAGGTGTTTTTGACACCGGGGCAACTTCTGGCACTAAATCAATTGAGAAATATATCTCCCTTCTTGGTGGAAATCCAGGTATTTCTTGGAATACATCTTCAAATTCATGTAGCACCGAGAAATCCTCAAGGCTTGGCCCCTTTGTATCAATTGGCTCCTCCACATGGGTTGCATACAATTGACATTATTTTCTAGAACACATTTTCAACTGTAAGTCCGAAATCTCCCTTATAGAGATGGGTCTTGGAACTCCTTTCACAGTGCACTGTTTTCCATTTCCATCAAGACATGCAAATGTCTTTTTATGAAAATCTAAGACAACATGATGTTTATCCAACCAATCCATCCCAATCAGAACATCATAAGAGTACCCCAATGGTATGATATTTAGATCAATACTAGTATTCATGCCATTAAGACTTATGGGACAACCTTTGACCATATCATGGATTCTTCTTTTGGTTCCAGTGGATAACTAAACCAAACTTTCTTTTCCAAGTTTACTTTTCTCCAAACGTAATCTATCCATTATCTTAGGATCAATGTAGCAATGACTTGGTCCTGAATCAATCAAAATAGAAACATGATGATTTATGGTCTTACCTTCCACCTCGATCATATTGGACTGGTACTCTGCTTGTCGATCATTTAAAGTTGCATAGATTCTTCCCATATCTTCAACCGTTGTAGCCTCTTAGATGTTGTGCACAGTCTTCACTCTATCCTTTCTGTGTGGGCAATCCTTGTACAAGTGATATTCTTTGCATCCCCAACATTGGATTGGTGGTCTTCCCCTTTTTCGCAAGGAATATTCCTTCTTGGATTACCCTCTAGTATATTGATCCTGATGATTTGTTTTAGGCTCATTCCTATTGAAGGGAGGTTTGAATCCTTTCCTCTTCTGATCGAACTTCACATTCTTCTTGTCCTTCCAATATTTCTACAATGATTCTCTTCCATGGCCTTGCTCATATAGGTATTTAGCCTTCTTGATCGCCTCAGTCAAGGTCTTGGGTTCATCATACTTGATCTTTTCCTTATAAAAGGCTGGCAATCCACTTAGAAATCTCGGTATTTTCACTTTCTTGTCACCAATGAACGTGACGTACCTTAACAATCCCAAGAACTTATTCTTGTATTCTTCCATAGTCATGCTTCCCAACCTGAGTTCAAAGAATTCCTGCATTTTCTTGTCATAGAAATGCTCTGAAAGGTAATCCTTTTGGAAATACTTCTTGAATTGCTTCCAAGTGATCCTACTTTCATTAACATTCTCCAGTTGCTTCAGTTGGTCGCGCCATACTGCAGCGTTCCCATGTAAATGGTAGGTGGCAATCCTGGCTTCCAGGTTTGATGAGTAGTTATGCAATTGAAAATATCTCCTATCCCCAAGAAACCATGCTTTGACATCATCTTCCCTTTCTCTTTCACCATCGAAGGAAGGTGGCTTGATATTCCTCGGCTCTCCTTGCAAACAATCTACCTCTTGTTTCTGTCTCTGGTGTCTGACAGGAGACACTTTTGGACTGCTTACGGGATCATCTGATGCATAAAACTTTATTTCTAAGTGTGGAGGTGAGTGGTGTCCATGAGCTCTGCTAGCACTTATGGAATAACCAACTCTTCGATGATCATCCCTTCTTTCATGACACTTGTCTCCTTCTTCTTGTCTTGAGTTATATCCCTTGTTCGTTTGCCTCTGCCACTGATTTAAGCTCTGAAAACCTTGAGAATTTACCTGAATTTTCTCTCTCATCAATTTCTCATTGTCTTCTTTTTAGCTCTGCACTTCCATCTTCAAGCTTCTTATTGTTTCTATCAACATTTCATGTTCTTCTTTTTCCTTGCACCTGTTGGAATCTATCTCTGCATTACCAACTCTGGTATTTTGGCCTTCAGCCTCCTTTTCATGACTGGAGGATCCCTTGCCTTCTTCCATTTCCTCAATATGCATCTTGCGTTGATGTGCTTAAGCCCCTTAATTATGCAAAATCTGCAAGCGACCATTTTGTTAGAATTACACATATGATAACAAAATTTTCCAAATCATGCTACAGGTCTCTCTCCCCTTTTTTTTATGGAGATCATATCCCCATTCTCCGAAAATAATGGTGTCCTATTACCCCTGACTGACACAAAGTTTCAACCTGTGTTGGCGCTTCCTTCAAACCACCTTCCAGGTGACCACGGCTAGATACCTTGGCATTTTTCTGTCTTGAGGACAAGCAATTCTGCCCTTAGCCCTCCTTTCCTTAGATCTCAATTTCACATGACCAAGGCCATGACCCTACACTTAGCTGAAAGAGCACTTGTCCAGAGCTTCGAGACTTTAGAAATTTTAGCCAGGAATAGATCAACAATCCTCGTCCTTTTTCCTAATCAATGATTGAGATCCACCTCAAGATTGTGCGCTTCAGAAGTCTCAACTTTCCTTGCTTGCCTCCCCCCGGAACGCTTTTACCTAGAGTTCATGATCTGTCAATGTGTGTCCTCCCACAGATCAACAACCTTGACTTACTTCAGCTCTTTGGGCTTTAGAAGTTTCAAACTTCCCTCCTGCACTTTCTCCCGGAGTGCTTTTACTCACAGTCGACGATCCGTTGACGCGTGTCCTCTGGAGTCGACGGTCGATATATACTCCGACCTTCGGGCCTTCAGGATTTTTTGACCCAATGCAACCTATCACATCCCTCCCTTTTGGAGTTTCCAGTCTTCCAGACTGCATGATCTATCACCACGTGGCGAAACATTGAAAGTGGACATGTGGCCCAATCAGGCGGGTGATGAGTGTCACGTTCTATTCGACTTTTCAATGTTCCAAATGCCCAAATCTTACTGACACGTGGCACACATCCCATGTGTCCATGTCATCCCAGGTGACATCTACAAGCCACATCACTTTGGGGATTCCAGGGTCCACATCACCTCTAGGTGACATCATTGTGCCCCATCACTTCATCTCTTCGGGCTTCGGGAGTTTTCAAACTAGCACACTTCCAATTCTCCCGAACTCTGAATTCCCAAACTGGCCAATCTGTCGCCACATGTCCTCCTAGATCAGATGACCAAGATTTAATTCGGGTCTTCCCCCGGAGTCCACAGATCTTCTCCACGTGTCCTCCTCAATTTGACGGCTATGATTTCTTCAAGGCTCCGGACTTCGGAGATATCAAACTTCAACATTTTTCATTGAAAATATTTTGATCCGAAGCTCACGATATTTTGATGTGTGTCCCCTATGGATCAATGACTATGATTCCTTCAGGACTCCGAACTCCAGAAATCTCAAATTTCAAACTTATCTGGCCCCTAATGGCTTTTATCCGAAGCCATAGATCTGGTGACACCTGGCTCTTGGCAGATCAATGGTTGAGATCCTCTCAGATGATCAAGATTTATTCTAGCTCTCTGGGTTTTGGGAGTCTCAAATCTCAACTAAAACCTTTCAAACAGATTCCTCTGGAGTTACTAATCTGTTGACACATAACCTCTTGGTGATCAATGATCAAGATCTACTTCGGATGATCCGACAATTGACATTTACTTCGGGTCTCCGGCTCTCTGGGATTCAGGGGTCTCAAATCTCGACTTCTCCTTGCTCACTCTTTCCTAGAGTGCTTTCACTTGGAGCACACGAATGGTTGACTATGTCCTCCTATGGAACGATGGCCCCTGGCTACTTAGGCTACTCAAAGTTTTGATGTTCGATCCCTAACCTGTCACATCATTGCATGCTTTTTAATTTGTGGGGGAATGCATCAGTGGTTTGGAGTAACCCTCTTTTCACCCTGCAATTCTCCTGATGCTGACATGTAACCCCTCAGGGAAACCGTGGTTTGGATTGCAGGACCGCCGCAATGCCTATTGGCCGTTGTTATCTCTCTCCAATGGGATCTGATGGTCATGACCTTAACCTTGCTTCCTTTTTATCGGACGACCCCTATTTACCTGTCCTCCAATCCAATGATCTCGGATCTCCCCGATCCTACGGTGGTGATCTCTCCCAAATTAAAAAGGAATGATCACGATCATTCAAACCCTCACAGAGGTTCTATGATGTTCTGTCTCCTGCGTAGCTTCTGCAATGCCATTCCTCCCGAGCTTTTCAATTTCACGATCAAAGTTCGATATCGACCACGAGATTCTGACCAACAGACCCGGACCATACCGACCTGGTGTTTCAACCAGAGGCTCTGATACCAAACTGTAACATACCCAACCAGCCACAGGCTGGGGTATGCTACCTACAAGCCCACCCTCAGACTTCTTTCTCATATTGATGCCTTCTTTAGTTATTAAGGATGCATAAGATAATAGATTTAACGACATGCATAGCAGTATCCAGCGAGCATGCATAATCTAAATATTATGTTAAGCGATAATTAAATATACATAGAGGAAATACATTCATTATACATGTAAATGTTAAATAAATTACACATCGGAATACATTCATACACAGATAGTAGTATCACGATAGAGAGCACTTATCTTTATGAAATATGACACTGAATGGTTGCAGACCAAGGATGTTCCACCCAACCGTATACACTGTTGCTCCAAATCTCAACAGTAGTGTCACCCCCGAGCCAGGGCTATGAATCCACAAGGACGGTTCCAAAGTGCAATTGGGTTCCCAAACTAGTCATCTCTCAAGCTCTCACAGGTTTCTTGACACCCACAACAATCCAAGTACCTGGCTCTCTTCTACCCAGCTTGTGCCACCCGAGAGAATGGACCTCCACCCTTCTCTGCCACGCAGTCCCTCAAGTAGTCCTTCTCCTTCTTGCTAGGGCTTCCAACACAGCTGGTCCAGAATCTCAATGATGGAACTCTCAGGACTCACAATTGTGAGAAAAATAGGGCACATGCCAATGCATTTCGAACATGCAGGCCCTAGGTCACGGATGGATCACACCAGCGACCACTACAACCAACTATCCCATGGCTAATTCTTCAGCAACTCCATTTCCTTTCACTTTTCCAAGCCAAGACACAGGTGAGGATGGGTCGATGAATGGGTCAGGGGGTGCATGGGAGTGTACATGGAAAGAGTGGGTGAGTGAACGATAAAACAATGAACAAGTCATCATTCAAACTCCCCCATCAGACCAGAGGAGGGTTTAAGTAACCTCATGGGGAAACAAGAACCTCTTGGCCTTCCCCAAGAATTTCACATAATCGATCCCCTCCCTTAGAAAAAATGGTAATAAAAAGATAGGAATAACACTTAGTCCCTCAAGCTCCCTCTCTTGTGGAATCATAGCCCCCTATAACTCTATTTCTTGTCCATCTAGTAGCTAGCGATGTGTTTATTATTAATAATGATCAAAACATTACATTTCTTGGGCATACTGGCTCTTCAATAATTGTTTGGGCACTTTGGCCTCTCAGCATTGTAACGATACATTATTTAAAATGGGGGTTCAAAACCTGGGGTGTTACAAGAGTGCATAACCATTCTACACCTAGCACAATGTCACAACCATCCATATCAATAACAAACATATGATATTTCAGGTTGTACCAACCAATTTGGAGACACACATTTTCACAACGCCCCCCACATTTCATGGAACTTCCATTAGAAATTATGGTTTGAAAATTATTGACGACACAGATATAACAATTGGTTTATTGAGAAATGTGACGATGAATAAAATTATCGATGTTGCCACTGTCAATTAGGATGATGACCTTCTGATTTTTTATGTAGCCAATTAGCTTGAAGATTTGGGAAAGAGAATCCAGTGAGGGAATTTAATGAAATGACCAGTTCAACTTCTGGTGGATCAGATGACAGAGTGAGATCAGTTGACTCAGGTAGCTCTGCCAGAAGAGGAGCCTCTACCTCTTCATCAGAAACATCCTCAAATATGGTCGTAAACAACTTCTATTTCTTACACTTACACCTCGAAAAATATTTTTCATCACAATTATAGCAAATACCCTTTAGTTGGAATTGAACTATTTCTTCCCTAGTTAATTTTTGTATATTGAGAGAGTGGGATGAGGGGAAGGATTGAGAGGGTGAGGGCGAGGAATAAAAGAGGGTTTGCGGTGCTGGTAAAAATCAACATGTTGTGCTTCCTTGGTACATTGAGTAGCTTCCAACCAAGTCTAAGAGAGAGCCATGAGGACCTGGGCTCGTATTTCATCCTTGAGGCCACTGATAAAGATTTCTAAAAAAAAAGGTATCAAACATACCCTATGCTCTGAGAGACAATTATGCAAATGTGGTGATAAACTCTTCTATGGTACCAGACTATTTCAATTTGGTCAAACGACCCAGGGAGTATCGATGTCAAAGAGTTCATAAAGTTCAACCACAAACTGTGTCCAAGCAACATAGCCTTGGCCCTTGGCATGATTTTCTATGCCGTTTCCACCATTGCCAATGTTCGAGGATCTAGATAGAGGTCACCGTAACGAATTTTGGTCAAGTCATGAGTGATATCGTGCAAGGAGAAGTAATGTTCCATTTGAGTGACCTGACTAGTGGGATCCGAGCCATCAAATTTGTTCACCTCCACTTGTGTAAGACACAGATCACGATGAAATGGGTTGGAATGAAAAGGATGGGAATTGGAAGCCATACCTTCCAGATGAGAAGGTTGTTCAGATGAGGTATGGACTCCAATAAATGGCAATTTTTTCGGGACCTTGGCAACAAAGGAGTGAACTTGAGAATCAATATGGACCACAAGATGGCTGGCAAGGTGGAAATTGATGTACTTATTTAGTTCCTCTTTCATGTAGTCTATTTTGGCATCTATGCGAGTATTGATGTGGTTTTCAAGCTATTGGTTGCGGGAGTTGGCCATGGTGAAGGGGAAACATAGGAAGAGGTGGGAAAAAAGGGTGGTTGAAAGGGGAAGGTGGGTTCATCGAAAAAAGGGCTTACAAGTGATAGATACCACCACGATCAATGAGAAAATAAGAGTCCAATGGGATAGGTCCCAAATAAGGGTGTTGAGAAGGTGGTCAGGACCACAGGAAAAAATAAGGCTTAAAATTGATAGGTCTGTGAGGAGTCCAATGGGATAAGTCTCAAATAAGAGTGGGTAGGCCCCATACTTTTTTTTTACTCTTGTGTAGTTATACTCCAATTTGAATAATATTGTAGTGTTGAAATTACCAAATTCTTAACAAGAAAAAATGTGTAGTAATGTTGCAACCAAAATGCAGAAGGCAAGGTTGCATAATGATAGATATTGTTTGTTCCTTGTTTGTTTTGTTTCCATCCCAAGGGTTATCATTTTTCAGGGTTCCTACTGTTAGGATCTGATCCTAACCCCTCTCCATGGGTGATTAGTTAGCATGATATGTTTTATATGTAATAAAGGTTGACATTAGTTAATAAGGCCTCATAAATCAATGAGAATAAGTCAATGTAAGAAGACCTAATAGAAGCTTTCCTTAGAAGGTAGAATTAGTACAAATAAGTGTAGGAGGCATGGGTGAAGTTTTTCTTGGATATTATTGTAATAGAGATCTACTCTATTAGAGGTTTCCCCTTCGAAGAGACAAGTGAAAATTGCTATCATTAATAAAGGTGATCTTTCTGGTGTTATTCTGGTATTATTCTGATATTGTTCTGGATGTATCATTGTTGTCAGGCTATTGCTTGCTCAATATTTATGTTCTTCATATTATATTATATCTAGAATATTGCAAGTGGTATCAGAGCTCTTTCCAGGACACGACTTGTGGGGTAATTTTTTTTCAAGGTAGAGATGTATTTCGATGTCTTTAAGCTACAGATATATGTCGTTACTGTTACACATAGAAAATACTCACTTTGATAGTGTCGCAAGTGTCGTCATTACAAGTGTCACATTTTGCTCACAAGTGTCACAAGTGTCACAAGTGTCAAGAAAAACATACTACCATAATGCCTATGTTGTACCTATAACGACATTAGAAAGATATTTGAAACACCTCAAACATTTGATTTGGAAGAAGAGGAATGGTTAACTGGGTTTATGAACCTCTTGCCATTTGAAAGAACCACAAAAATTGAGTTTTTAGAGGAGAACGCTCCCCTATACCTCTCTCAGGAGTGCTGGCGCTCCCCTATAGACTATCAAGGAGCGTTATAACACTGCATATTCCATTTTGGAGGAGTGTTTCTACTGTCAGGAGTGTTGGTGCCCCCCTATACATTACTAGGGAGTGTTATAATGCTCTGATTGCCCTTTTGGGGGAGCGCTACCTATTCTGGGCAACAATTGGTTTGTTGAGAAGAATGAGGGAAAGATCCGTTCAATCTTTGAAGGAAATTGGATTCGAATCCTTATTCAAGCCATGATATTAGGGAAGATCCCTAACTAAAGGAGGAAAATCCTCAACTTACCCCAAAGATATCTCAAGTGGTTGGGCCTCTCCAAGCCTATATAAGCAGGCTTTCTTATGGTGAAAAGGGAGGGATTTTGGAGGCATGAAACCTATGATCACATAGGAAACACACAGTGAAGTGGATGAGAATAATAAGTGAAGATATTTTCATTATGATCGTGAGTCTTTTGAAGCAAGGGTTAGACAAGGAGGACTTGATGAAACCGCTTCACTCACATCTATGGTTGTAAGTTTCCTTCGTTGTTGTTCTCATTAATATGACATGCTTGGCCTATTTGTTTCTAGTTTGTGTTTAATATCACATGAACTTCTCTCTAATATATAGGTCTATTTCAAGATAATCTCAATAGAGTAGGAAGTGGTTTTATCTTTGTTTTTCTACAGGGCTTATCGAGGAGCGCAAAATTGGAGCTCAACTCGGACCGTCCAGGGACAAACACCGGTAAAAGGTACTTCTTTCCTCCTTCCTCCTCACACATTAGTTTATCTAGATCTAAAAGGAAGTCAGTGTCCATGATAATCATCTTCTATCTTAAGAGTTAAGATTCTAGCTCTCAAGAGGAGATCTACCTGTCCGCAGGGAGATTTTCCTTCAACATAAATTTGCGACTCCACTGGGGATCGAATCAAAACTTTTGATTTTTGGTTTTCCTCATAGACCTTGTCTTACCCTTTTTTCTTTTAGGCCTTGTTCACCCCGTATGTTTGATTGCACCTGCTGATTGAATCCTTAGTCCATCACATTCATCTTGATTGCCAAAGTTTGACTGAAATTTTGGGTTTTTGGACAATTTTCTGAGTTTTTGAAGCCTGGCGCCCCTATGCCTATGTTATCCCAGCACCAACACTCCATGGAAGTCTTAGACAGAGCTTTATAACGCTCTGGTGTCCCTTACACCAAAGAACCAACCTCTCCTTTGCAAAAATACCTTCCAAAATTGTCTTTTTTGAGGTCCAGACCCTGTTTTTTCACTTACTGAGCTTCTTTGTGATTCAATGCTTCCTCCTTTTGAACTGTGACATCCTTCCTTATGAGGAATAATAACTTTTATGTTCATATTTTGAGGCCTTCTTCTTCATTTTGAGTTTTTCTGTTGTTGAGAACTTGAAATCAATCCACTTCTTTCTTCTCTCCTATCCGACTGAGCGGGAACTCTGGTGAAGGGCATCAGAAATCTGCGAATCATCTTATTTGGTTTTTTGAAGTCATCGTTCTTAAACATCTCTCTTTTGTGTGAAATGTTTGATTTTGCTTTGTTATCTTTTGTTTTCTGTTTGCTTCTTGTTTCAATCATAGCAAGAGGGTGTGTTTTGTTTGTGCGAAATTTGCTTATACTTGTCTGAATCTCCTTGATCTGAAAGGGCAGTTGGTAGGAGAAGTCTTTGCATTGAATTAATCATCATTCGCATACAAACGACAAAAGATACATTTTAGTGATTGGTTTGCATATTAGAAGGCGTTTTTGAATTTTTTTTAGCATTGCATTGGATTCGATTGAGAACCAATTGATTGAGGATGTTTCATATTAGTGTTTGAAAGTGAAAATGACTCTTTCTCTTTCCCTTAAATAGGCGTTCATTGAAAATAAACAATTGATTATCATCTTTCATGCATATTTTTGGGAATTGAGTCCTCATTCCATCAGTTTCACTTTCGTGCACCATTTGAGTAAAGAACAGTTGTAAAACGAACGCTAATTAAAAATTATCTAGAACATTTTTTGTTTTTAGGATCTTCCACCAACAGTAGACTAGGGTTAGCACTTTGGATTAGGTTGTGAGTACAACTCTCCAAAGTTTTCAAAACAAACATTAGCATCCTGAGCTAGGGAGATTCAAATCCAATTGTCGTATTAGTTTTCTGGGATCCCCCTCTCACACAGGGGTTACACACGAGGCCGCATTCAGGTGAATTACGGATATTATCCCTCCGTGGTTCAACTTTTTGTAGTGGTCGGATCGTATATTGGGGGTCACTTGAAGGTATACCCAAGATTATGTGTGGGAGCCTCTCAGGTTCATTTCAGACTTGTTATCCTGCCCATACGTTTCGGATCGAACTGTCGACTGTACCCGTCCAGGGGCTCACTATGAATTGGTGTCTTTAGTTGCCATAATCTTTAGGTACTTACACAAGGTGACAGTGAAGGGAAGTCTCACTATACCTGGAATAGACATTGGTCAAACTCACTCGGGCTCCTTGGAGGGTAAATCCATAATTACTGCGTGGAAGCTTGCACAAAGGTGAAAGTCCGTTAAGAAGGTCGCCATTGTAACTATTCCAACATAACCTAGACCCTTCTTGACTTGATCATGTGACGTTGGATTTCATCACCAACTAGTACGATCATTGAAATAAGTTTTTTGTCTGCTTGGTTGATTCCTAGATTTTATTAGCGTATGCTGTTTCTTTTTGTTAGTTGGCCCTAGATTTTCAGTGTGTTCTATTATTCTCCACAATTGAGCCCGTAGACGATAAAGGTCTTCGTCGATCACGTAGGATGCAAGGGTTGCCTCTCGAAGGCTATCAACCCTTACCTCCTAATCCTCCAGAAGACAACTAACGTAGAGAGGTAGAAAATCAATCTGACGCTGGAGGTGCTATTGCTCCTCCGTTAGATAACTCAGAAGGCGCTTTGGTCATGGTTGAAAATCCCACTACATCTGTGTCGGTAACTCCTCTCGAACCACTTTTGGTTCATTTAGACTCCCTTGGGAATGTCATAGACGAAGATGTCCCATGATTACCAGAGAGGATTTTTACCAAAACATATATGGGATCCACAGAACCAATCTTTGGTGACGAGTATAGGACTCATGTTTGTCCTAGCACCACAGTAGATACCAATCCCACACCTTCTCGTTCTATTTGGAGGACTTCATCGAGACGCGATCTCTATGAACATTTCGAATCTTTTCGACAACCCTTTCATCTTCATGACCCTCCTAGTGAAACAGGACCATCCATTCAAACCATGAATCACCCAGTCGATCAGGTTATTAACCCTACTGTTACACCATCACAAGTCCATCCTAATGATGGACTCATCACCTCTACTCATCCCCAAGGAACTTCAATCTCTACCCCCGTTTCTACAAGCTTTTACTCTACAGCTCCACATGTTCCACATAATCCTGCTGGGACATCTACTCACCCGAGAATGCAAACCCCTGCTAGCCCAACACAACCGGCTAGAGGGAAACCACCATCCAACGAACCTTTCCCTCTTGGAGGACTACCTTTATATGGTGGGCTTACCCCTCCTGGGGGACAACCCCCTTTTCATGTTCCTCCTGGAGGGAAAACTCCGTTTTTCAGTCATCCCCCAGTCATAAATCCACCACTGGTAGGGGGGAAACCATCGTTTGTTGGAAACCCTTCACAATACTGGGGAGGATCTTCAGGAGGCACTTTTACTCAACCCCATGTTGGGGGGCACTCATATAATAACCCACTAGGAGGAGTATCCAATCCTGTTCCTTCCGGAACATCTTACGCACAATCTTATCTGGGCGGCATCCCAAACACCACCTGGAGTTCTCTGGGACCACAGTCTTATCCTCCTCATGGGTCTAATTTGTATCCGCCTCCGGGATCTACTCCTTACCATTCTCAAGGGAAAAATGTTTATCCTCCTCATGGACAAATAAATCACCCGGCCTATAATATTCAGAACCCACTGGGTTATGCAAATGTTTCTCATTCATCATCGAATCCTTCTTATCCTGGCCAACAACAACCATATATAGGAGGACCTACTGGTTACAACTATCCATATAACCCAGTTTATGGTCCTACTGGTGTTCCTATGCCGCACTAGTATCATTCGCAAATTAACCGACAACTACCTTTCCTTGCGACTCTGGATCTCCCAGACTTGTCTCGGTTAACTAATGATCCTATTTTTCATTCACCGATTTGGCCAGTCATTCCAGCTAAACTTCCTTCTGATATTCCGAAATTTGACAGAAACCCTGGCGAAGATCCAAACAATCATGTGATGACTTTCCATTTGTGGTGTTCATCAAACTCCCTCATGGATGATTTTGTACGTTTGCGTCTTTTCCAGTGAACACTTACCGATTTGGCAAAAAAATGGTATATCGAGCTACCACGTGCTTCTTTCCACGATTTCAATTCCCTTGCCATGTCTTTCCTCACACACTTTCTACTGCCTATTCGCTACAAGATGGGTATTGAACTCTTGACCTCTCTTCGTCAAACTAGCTCCGTGCATATCTCTGATCATATTCATGAGTGGAGGCGACGACGAAGGATGATCAAGGTAGTCATTCCTGACATACTATTGGCAGAATGGTTTACTAAATTATTGTTACCCCTAATCGCTCGCGATGTCGCTATGGGTGGTGCGGTCACAGAGGAACAAGCCATCACTCGGGCTCAGTATTTAGATTTGGTTTATTCCCAATCTGGTACTTTGTATGATTTTCTTCCGAATGCTACTCGAGATAATACCGATCCATCCAAATCATCATCCTCATCTCATGTGGATGGTGTTATCGGTTCCGTCAAAACTCAATCTTTTTCCCAATCGACCACACTCTCCTCTACCTCCCCCCAAAATCAGATCTCTGAGGTGAATGCAGTGCAATCTACCCCTTCACAACAATATGTAGGTAAGAAGAAGACAAAGAATAAATCAAAAAATAACAATGAACAACCAAAAAATCAAACACCTGCTACCGAAAAGCAAACACAACGGAAACTAAAATTCCCGTGTATCATTTGTGGTGACGATCACTACACTCAAGACTGTCCACTTTGCAATGAAGTGGCCAAAATTTTCCAAGGAAAGTCACAACCCGGTGTGCTTACTCAACCTTTTCCATAGCAGCAATCCATGGTTGCTCAAACCCCATCTCCTGGGGGAAATTATAGAGATCTTAATGATGAGACCTCATCGAGTGCACATATTTATATGTTTAATGGGATCAATTTGACCACTCGCTCTAAGACATGTGACACACAAGGTAACCCTGACAAAGGAAAAGACACTAATGGTACCGGTACTTTACCGGATCCATCATCATCCTTCGTTAGTCTTCGATCGGTTAATCCTCCGTCTGGACCACTCCAGATTGAGAAACCGACGTTCGACTCTATCTTACGCCCTCCTAAGAGAACTGTTCGCAAAGCTACCTTTAATCCTAGTTCACGTGCCGCCCAAAACTACAACATTGTTGAAGATTTGGCTCAAGCACCATGTACTATGTCTACGTTAGAAGTTCTACAACACTGCCCCAGTCAACGTAGAACGCTCTTGACTTCTCTTGGCGCTGTTGATCCTGAGTCGTCCAATCAGATCATGTTTAACCTGGACAATTATGCGTCTCGACTCTCCCACCAACTTGCTTTCCAAGTTGATGTTATTGTTTACAATCAACAAATCCACCGAACTATTCTGGATGAGGGAGCCTCGACTTGTGTCATGTCTTTAGCGTGTTGGAAAGGTTTAAAATCACCAGCACTCAAAAAATTCCCAACAATGTTACGCGCCTTTGACGGGTGAGGTTTTCATCCCCATGGGCTTTTACAGTCCCTGCCCATCCAATTGGGTAAAAAAACTGTTACTGTTGATGTCGAGGTGGTCGATGCTCCCCTCGATTACAACTTGT
>SNQJ01S0160854.1:0-21663 GCA_010110895.2 Picea sitchensis
TGAAGTTGGTGATCTAGTTCTGGCACATTTGAGAAAGGAAAGGTTCCTGAGAGGAACATATAATAAACTGAAGATGAAGAAAATCAGGCCATGTAAGGTCTTGAAGAAATATGGGGTGAATTCCTATGAGATTGAATTACCCGATGGGATCGAAATATCTCCGATATTCAATGTCTCAGATTTGTACCCGTACAGAGCTAAAGAAATAGAGACTGGAACTAAGCAGCCAGTAATCTAGTGGATGAAGCAAATGCTAGTTGCAGAGAAGCCGCAGATGGAGTACATATTGGATAAGAGAGTTGGCAAGAAGACCAGGAGGAAAGAATACTTAGAGTATCTGGTCAAGTGGAAGAACCATCCAGTTGAAGATGCCAGCTGGGAGATTGAAGCAGAGATACAGAGGCATGGACAGACCGTGTAGGAGCTCATGGACAGGAGCCCATGAAAGTTTTCAAGTGAGGGAGTATGATGCAGGAGCATCTCTCACGGCAAGCAAGCCAGTGTGGAATGCAAGTGGACAGCTGGACAAACCCAACCAATTTTTTGAATTTTTCCTTGAAGTTGATGCGCCAAATATAAATGAGATCATTTAATGAAGGCGCCTTGGTATAATGTAATCATACCTTGAGCGTCCCGCTCTCGTTTGAAGTAGATAGAGGCATTTATGTTGAGATGAAATAGGTAGATAGAATTTAATATTAGATTAGACAGTTTTAAAAGCAGTGGAGGGAAAACGGATATAGACACCCTCATTGTGCATTGTAACATTATTATTGAGATTTAGAATCATTAGAGAAAGAGCATGGAGAGAGCTGTGTGAAGAACATCCATGTACAGATATTTGAATTAATAGAAGAGTTTGATTCAAATTCATGGTTTGTGTTGTTCTCTGTGTATTGATGCTTAATGGTGTGCTCATGAATATTTGCTTCCTGTTATACATTTTCTTTTATATGCTGTGTATATGATTTCATGTCTGAATAGAAGTCTGAAAGGGTGAAGGAATGAGTTTCAAGTGTTTCTCTACTTGAGCCAGAGAATTCCTGCAAGGAGTGCAGTTGAAGTATCCGCAAGGAGTGCATTGACAGAGGGTTCAGGTCGAGATAACTTTTGTTCTCATTCATCCCAAAGGTGCATTTGGGCACAGGAGCCGTGCAAGGAGTGTGCAGGCCGAGTGAAGTTCAGGGTTGCGAACCTAAGCAAAGCATTGAGAGACTGATGTTGCACGCGTGCGCAGAGTCAAAGAATTCAACACTTAGACGTGGTTGAAGGATTGCCGCAAGGAGTGCGTGCAAGAGTTTCCTTAAGAACTTGAAGGTCATGGGAAAGCTCAGGAGGGATAGGCCTTCAAATTTGTTGAAGGACAAAACAGAGGAGTCGTGCCTTGGAAGTTTACAGAAATGTCGTAACTTTGCACACAGGCTGACGAGTTGATAGAAGGATACTTGGTAATTCACAAGAATCGCTAAGGAGGAACGGACGGTCGGAATTCTCCGAGGAGAGTTTGGAAATTTCTGTGGGCCGTTGGATCTTGTGGAGAAGCAGGGAGATTATAGCGGAAGCATCAAAAGGTTGAAAGCTCAGGAGAGGCAGAGCCGTTGATCAGGGCCACAAGGACTGTTGGATTTACACGTATATCATGTATCGGGGTTTCGTGGATTGAAACTCCAAAGTATTGCAACAGGAATCGCGATATTGCGATACGCGATATCCCGATGGCTACGTAAACAGTGTGGGGCCACAGGAGTTGGTGACGTAGACAGGTGGTGCGAGTTATCGGAGTTTCGTAGTGAGAAGTGCTGAAAACGTTGCATCAGGATTCACGATCCCGTGAGTCTGAAATCTCGATGAGGTGACGGGACCATTGAAAAGTCAAAGTCGCGAGCTCATCGGAGTTTCGGCGTATTGGGACTCGGGAGTCAGAGAATCGAGTTGCTCGACACCGCGAGTGCCGAACTCGCGATAGAGAAAGTTCCGACAGGGTAAAGGAAAAGGTCAGCATTGACTATATCGGCATTCGAGAATTCGGGAGTCCAACGCTCGACCATTGGACTCACGAAGTCGCGAGTTCCGATTCCCCGATAAGTAAAGAGAGGGGGAATCGCGCGAAGTGTTCTTTGGGTGCGGATTTCCCGATAGGGAAATAGAAGAGCCTTAGAGTTCTTCGGGCCACGGAAGAAGAAGATCCTGTGAGCGGGCGTGCCTGTGTCATGTTCAAAGATTGTATGGGTAGGTTTGAAGATTGTGCCAAGTATTTAAGAAAAAATACTATCTTTATCTATATGTGAGCGGTTCAATGCTCACTTGTGCTAGGTTCGAGCCATATATCTTTTTACCATGATTTTTGTTTCAGCTCTTTCTAATAGCTTTTTGTTTTGGCTAGCGAGTTTGTGGGCCCCCTATCATGTAGATTTGAAAGTCAACAACATGTTTATACACATGATTTTGTAAACATCAATCAACAATGAAGTCATTCCATTCCTTACAATTTGATTAAAACAAGTAGGCATATATAACAAAGTGCATTAATTGTGTAATTAATTTAGAACATTGAAATACATGAAGGAAACCATAAAATTTGAAATATACTAATCAATTAGAGATTAATTTTTTTTATTATTATATCAAAATATATATATTTATTTTCTTAAGTTAAACATTACATTTCACACACAAATTTAAAATAAAATGTAAATTAATGTCAAATAAATAACAAACTCATTGATATAGTCCCTTGGTAAAGACTAATAACCTCTAATAAAAGCTAATCAAAATATTATAAACATCCATGTCCACATACAAAATAAATTATTTGGTTTTAAAAAAATATGATTTTCAAATATTTTTAAAATTTATAAATTAAAAAATATTTTTTAAAAACTAAAATTAAAAATACATATTAATTTTGAAAAATATTAATACAAATCCAAAAATAATATAAAATTCAAATCTATTAAACTAAAAACCAATTAGATTACAATAGAGATTATTTTTAAACCAGCATAAAAATCCATAACCTCCTAACCTTCAAATAAATTAATCAATTACTAATGCAAAAATCTATAATAATAATTCTAAACAAAAAATAATAAAAAGAAATCCATAATAATAATTCTAACAAAAGGTTAATAAAGATCATTTAAAAAAATTATTATATATATATATGACTAGTTGTTAAAGTAAATAACCCACACTTATAACTAAATACTACAATTAAAAACATACACAGTGCATCATAATAATCTTATTATGATGCATCTATGGTTTATTGAAACCTCTCTAATTAATACACTCGTTTGTAAGGAAAACCTATCACGTTTTAAGAAGATCTAGTAGCCACTGGACAACAACAACCAATTCTAGTAGAACAAGAGGCAAACTGATATTTCCATTAACACCGTAATAATGACAATTCACTTTACAAATGACATTTAGAGGGAATTACGAAATTGTCCTTTTCTTCTCATGTCTTTGAAGTGCTGAAAGAATATGAAAAGGAGGGTGGCATTGATTGTTGTAGACACCAACACCTAGAGAAGATTCACTAGAATCCGCATCCCAAACCTTGTCGCGAATTCATGGAAAGTATAATGAAGTTATTCCATTCTTTACATTAATTAAAATTGGTTATACATTAATTATGCAGTTAGTTTAAAACATTGAAATAGGTGAAGGCTATAATAAAACTTCCAATTTATTAACCAACTAGAAATAAGAGAAATAAATATTTTTATTATACCAAAAATATATATATATATTTGTTTTGTTAAATTAAACATTATATTTTATATATAAATTAAAAAAAAAAAAAATTAATATCAAATCAATAACAAACTCGTTACTATAATCTTTTGATAAAAACTAATAATAATATTGATTAAATGAAGTAATTTATATGTAGATTTATAAAAATAATCTTAAAATTATCAGTTTGAGTAATTCATTTTGTATAATTTAAATGTTTTAAGGATTTTACAAAAGGTTAAGTTCATTTATACATTCAAAAGTATAATTTAAACTATATTTTTTTATTTATTTCACATATATTTATATCACCCAATTTAAAAATAAATACCCAAAACTACAATGTTTAGGCATATTGAGAGTCGTCCCGAAATGACTCAGTCCTATGTCAGGTGCCATGTCTTAGTCAAGGTGGATTTTGGGGAAATTTTGTACAGCTCTGTCAGGTGCCATGGCTTAGTCAAGGTGGATTTTGGGGAAATTTTGTAGTAAGTGTAGTCAAGGTGGATTTTGGGGAAATTTTGTAGTAAGTGTTAGGTGTTAGGAAGTGTTTGGATTAAGTATTGGGTTAGATAGATTAAGTGACAAGGGAATGATTTTAAGGATGGAAATTTATTTTAAAATGTAAAAACTTTGGGGAATCTTACTAATCCTTCATATGCCAAGCCGCAGCTAAGTTTGTCTTAAAGAATAATATTTTCTCACACATAAATACCACAACCGATAAACACAATGACATAAAAGTTATGTGGTAGTTTTTTTTTAATGTATTTGGTCAATAAAAGGTCAGAAACTTCAAAAGAGCATAATTTTTTTAATCCAGAGCTCAGTTTTTAACGAACTTACAGTGACTGGTCACTCCTGAAATAACAGTGACTGGTCACTATCCTGAAATAGATACAGAGATTGAAAGTCAAAAGAATTTAGTCTTCACGTAGAGACAAACAAAATTAACTGACGTAGAGACAAAGGTCGATATGATCGGATGGATACACAATTAAATGACATAATATGAGATCATTTGGGACGCAGTCTACGTAGATTGCTTGCATCGTATAGGTTGAGTAGTGATTTGGGTCGTCTTTTCCCTTCTGGACAGCGGCTACGAATGGTTATTTTCTGTATTTTTCATGCGTGAAGATCTCATGCCTCGGTGTTTCATTACCCAACATGTCAATAGTCTTCCCATTAAATAGTTGACCATGGACGCACTGATCTTAAAATAATACAAACATGGACCACAAGAAACCAGGACAGGATCAAAGGCGGTGGGTTGAGGTTTCGGATTATAAATGGGTGAAATTGTTATTATTTACGGTGCTTCAGCTCCAAGTGATTTAGGGTTAGAAACTGTAATTCCTATTTATGGATGTTTGCTTTCATGGCCGCAGTTTTTTTTTTTTTTTTTTTCTCTTCATCATTTAACGGATGAAGCGATAACAAGTATAGAGATAGAGACGTATTTGATGTGTTGATGCGTCGGGTTTGCGTCCATATTTTCAAATTGTCAATATCTCTATCTGACAGCGAGATTTATTGGGCTGTTATCATCACATATCTCATAATGCGTCTGAATACTGAGTGCAAACTCCTTTCGGTTCCTAGGGGAGTAGTGCATTACAGAGAGATTTATCTGAATCTATAATATGAACAGTGGAAGCTGTGTGATGACAAAATCAGAGAGGCCATTAATAACAACCAGAGTTTTAGAGTTGGGTACTGGCTCTCCGTTGATAGAATATAATAGTTTCGATGGTTTGCAGGAGATATTGCGTTGGGACTGGAGTCGACCTTGAACCCAATAAATAATGCGCAAGAGGGCGACGAACGCAGCCATCAGCCTCTGGGGTTTAATTTTCATCCTACTCTTGAGCAGCTCGTTACTTACAATTTCACCAAAATGATTTTGGAGAGTACCTTCTCTGGGCATGCAATTACAGAGGCCGATTTAAATAAGTGTGAGCCGTGTCATCGTCAGCTACAGATTGAGAACAAAAACAAGGGGAGCTCTGATTCTACGACTTAGGAGCTTAAGGGATCAATGGAAATAATAATATTTTATGAAATGACAAGTTGGAAACATGCAAATATAATATTTTCCAATCGTTTTAACAATATAATATTTTCCAATCATTTTAACAAAAGACTTATTTGATAGCTACACTACCACCCTTATTGTAATGAAATTAAGAGAAACGAAGTCATGTGGAAAATTATGACCTTGTGTGAAGGGAATTATTCCCATTATGTAAAATAGTGAGAGTTAGAATCTTTGTAGTTCTCAACAGAGAGATTTATTGGTCAGCCTGTGATGGTAGGACTATATAGCAGATAAGGGGATCTTATTTCTTAGATTTTGTAGGTTGAAAAGGAAAGTGACATGGTGGAATTGAGATTTTTGTGAATGGAGGGTGGTTTTGTTGTAGAATGGAGATATACAACAATGAGTTTATGGTTGGGCGGAGCGTTTTTCATTTGCAGTAGTTGGTGAATTATTCTCAGTAAGTTTCATGATTAATTGATTATTATGCTAAATTTAATGGTGCTTAAGTTATGAATTTAATAATGTTCTATTTAAATGAATGTATTAATATCCATTAGTAGCATGACTAAATACACATTTGGATAAGGTTGCTTGTAATGTTGCATATAATCATTTATTAATAACATGGTAGAATGGATGTTGGTATGAGAGTAAGAAGAGAAATGGGAAAATTATGATTTCCAAACCTTTATCACCCATTTAGAATACATGGTACTTCTGAAAAACATGATTTTTCCATTTCTTTTCTTACTATGATACCATCATCCATTCTTCCATGTTATTAATGAATCATTGCTTGCAACATGACAAGTCTTCCATGTTATTAATGAATCATTGCTTGCAACATGACAAGTAGGACTATGTAAATATACTTATTTAAATTTTAATCATAGATACCAACACACATCCATGCATTCATGTAAATAGAAAATCATAAAATCCATTAAATTTGGTATAATAATCAATTAGTCATGACACTTATCTTTATGAGATTAATTCATCAAATGTTTGCAGAAAAAAAGGAAAGGGCGTTCCATTCAACCATAGGATCATCATTTTCTTCCTTTTTTCTACAATAGGACCACCCCAAGCTAAGGCCATGAGTCCAAAATGACAAATTGGCCTATGGCTAGCTCTATTCCTCACTCATAACACAATTTATGACAATTCACGGTTTGAGAAATCTCACAAAAATTCAAATTCCACCAAATCTCTTTCCTCTTCAGCTTGCACAACCTAATAAATGAGATCCCTTTCTCTTCTCTTTAGTCCCTTTGGTCATCCCACTTTCTTTCTAGTCTCCATCATAGGATATCGAGGAATATTTGTGTTGGGAACTACATGGATTCTTACTTGTCACTCTTTCATTGAATGGAAACAATTCCCTTCACACATGTTCATAATTTTCCACTTGGGTTCCTTTATCTTAATTTCATTACACTGATGGTAGCTTAACTCTCAAAGAAATCTTTCATTAGAATGATTGAAAAAATAGACCCACAATAGCCAAAGGACAAAGATTGTATTGACATGTTTGCAACTTGCGACTTGTCTTCCTAAGAAGTCCCACATCGTCACTTCGAAATTAATCCGAAGGTTATATAACTTAGGATAATACAAGGGAAATGACTAGTGCTTACATTAAAATATTATTTTTTCCATTTCCCCCCTTGAGATCCTAAGACCCCATTCATTTCACTCTCATGGAATCATATCCCCCCATGTTTTTTTTTTCTATCTGTAGCATACTTCCATGAAAGTGCATGGACCAGAGAATCTCACCGCTAGCTTGGTCTAGCTTCCCAACTCCAAAGAGCTCTTCTTTGGCTTCACTTTCAAGAATAAATTCTTCTCAATTTTAAATTCTCTTTGTATATCCGGATAACTCTTTTGTTTGTCCTATGCTACCTTCAAATTCTACTTAATATTAACCATGTTCTCTTCCATATCTTTGAGAAACTATGGTTCAATTACTACTTTATCTCGATTGTTCCAACTCACTCGACTGGTTTTTTTTTTCCATATAAAGATTCAAATGGATTCATTTTCAATGAATCTTGATATACATTGTTGCAGGAAAATTCGATCAAATGGAAGTAATCTTCCCACTTTGAAGCCTTATTCATCACATACTTTCTCAGCATATCTTCAATAATTTGATTCACTCTCTTTATCTTCCCATCTATTTGTGGATGATATGTTGTACTATAATTTAGATTGGTGTCAAATCCTTTGAACAATCCCTTCAAAAAATTTGAAGTAAAATTTGGATCTTTGTTTGACACAATTTCCTTAAGTACTCCATGCAACCTCAGAATTTATTTCATATAAATTTCTACTATATTAGTTTCCTTATGACTTAATTTAACTCGAATATTGTGAGCAACTTTTGTCAATTTATCCACCACTACCATTATTGAGTTATATTGTTTTGTTTTATTGGGCAACTTAGTGATAAAATCTATGGTTACCATTTCCCACTTTTACGTTGGAATTGGCAATGATTGTAGCAAACCTGTTGGATGTCTGTGCTCATATTTTACTCTTTGGCATTCCATACACTTGGATATAGAATCAACATCATCCTTTTTCATCACTGACCAAAAGTATTTACTTCTTAATGCTAAACTGGTATTCTAGTAACCCGGATGTCTATCATATGGAATACTACACATTTATTTCAATAAAAATTTCTTTAATTCATAAGAATCATGAACATACACTTTATTTTTATCCATAAGAATTCCATATTCTTCCATCTTGTACTGTTTATATTTCTATTGTACAATTTGTTATTGTGATTCTTCCTTTAGCTATAGTTAATGTTGATATGAGGTAACTGCTTCTAGAATTCTTTCCTTTAAGTATGTTTGACACATGCTAATGGATGTAGCATTCATTACATGTACTCTTCTCCTAAGTGCATCAAAAAAATTGTTTTCTTTTCCTTTGATATATTTAATATCACATGAATATTCACTCAAGAATTATGTTGAGTTTGTTTTCTTGACATTTAATTTTTTTTGTTCAAATACATATTTCAGACCATTGTGGTCTATCCTTAACTCAATGTTTCTTCCCATTAATCAATGCTTTCATATTTTCATTGCATGTATTATGGAAGAATGTTTCATGGAATAATTATTCTCATTCTCCTTAAGAGTTTTTGACACATAACAAATCACATGTCAATTTTGCGTAAGGAATTCACCAAACCCTTTTTTGCATGCATCCGTACACACCATTTTTTTTTCATTTGGATCTACAATATTAAGAAATGGTGCACTAGTGACCAATTCTTTTAGCAGTTGGAAAATTTTCTCACACTTTAATGTCCATTCAAATTTAATCCCTTTCTTTTATAAAAAAAAAGTAATGTCATGAACAATATTGGAAAATCCTTATATAAATCTCCTATAATATCCAACAATCCCCAAGAATGAACTTACCAATGTTATGTTATTATGTGTTGACCATCCTCTAATATCTTTAATATTATTTGGATCTACTTCTATTCCTTCCTCAAAGATTGTATCTTCCAAGAAATGAATTTTCTTCTGATAAAAATAACACTTTCTTAACTTGGCATACAAATGATGCTCTCTTAGCACTTGTCATACCAACCTCAGGTGTTGTTCATGGTCTTTCCTTGAATTGGCATAGATAATAATGTTATCCAGGAACACAATGACAAACGTGTCCAGGTAATTTCTAAATATACCATTCATTAAACATATGAAGGTAGATGGTACATTTTTCATTCCAAATGAAACCACTACAAATTCATAGTTCCCATACCCACTTTTTAAACCTATCTTGCAAATGTATTCATATTTTATCATTACTTGGTGGTATCGTGACCTCAATTATATATTTGAAAATATTTTTTCTACTCTTAGTGTATCAAAAAATTGATCATTTATGGGTAGAGGATATTTACTATTCATGGTGACATTGTTCAAATATCTAAAATCAATGCACAACCTTAAGTTCCCATATTTCTTCTATACAAAAAATACTGGTACTCCCCATGGTGAGACACTTGGGCATATGCACCCCTTCTTTAACAATACCTGTAACTTTATTTGTGACTCATTCAATTCTGGTGTACGCATTTTGTATGGAGTATTTCATATTGGTGTAGATCCGAGAATTAAATCAATATAGAAATATATATCCCTCTTTAACGGTAAACCTAATGTTTTTCCAAACACTTCTGTAAATTATTGCAACACTAGAAAGTCCTAAAGACTCTTATCTTTGATCTTAGCTAGATTTTCCACATGAGCTGCATAAAATTGACATCCTTTACTCAAACATCTCTTGAGTTGTAAGAATGAAATATCCCTAATAGAAATGGTTCATGGGATTCCGTTTACTATTCTTTGTTTTCCTTCTTCAACAAGACACGTATAAGTCTTGTTAAGGAAATATATAGAAACATGATTCATATTCAACCAATACATTCAAATGATTACATCATATAGTCCAAGTGGTATGATGTTCATATTCACAATAGTGTTGACTCGATTCATATGTATTGGACAAGTTCTAACAATCTCATTAATTTTCCTTTTGGTTCCAATAGCTAGTTGAACCATCCGTGATTTGCATGCTTACTCTTGTTCAAATGGAATATTTCAACTCAATTAGCAGCATTGTAACTATATCTTTCTCCCGAATCAATTAAAATTGAAATATGATGATTTTCAATCTTACTTTCCACTTCAAGCATGTTTGGTGCTCTCTTAGCACTTGTAGTACCAACCTTTGGTGTTAATCATGCTCTTGATTTGACTTGGAATCAATAAGAATTTCATCTAGGATCACAATGAAAAATGTATCTAGGTAATTTCTAAATATACCATTCATTAAACATATGAAGGTAGGTGGTACATTTGTTAGTCCAAATGGAACCTCTCCAAATTCTGAGTTGTGATACCTCGTTCTGAAAGATATCATGTGATTGTATTCATGTTTTATCCTTACTTGATGGTATCCTAAACTCAAGTATATCTTTGAAAATGTAGTATTCCAGATATAAAATAATATGCAGACCAAAAATATTTTAACTAGAAATGGAAGAGAAGCAATGATATAATCAAAACAATACCAGAACAATACCAGAATAACACCAAAAAGAGCACTTTGATTACTGATAGCAATGTTCACTTTCCTCTTCGAGGGGGAAACCTCCAGCAGAGTAGAGATATATTACAATAATATCCAATACAATATCTCTCATACCCTCTATTTCTATTTATACTCTATCTATCCAAAATAACAATCTTGGGGAAGATCCTTCTAGAAGCAGAAGCTTCTATTAGGTATTCTTACATTTGAACTATTCTTCCTTATTGCTAGGCCTTATTAATATTATCCTTTATTACATGGAATTATATTATTCCACCTACATGAGGGGTTAGGGAGGTTAGGTCCCTAAAATTCCCTCCCCCTTGAAGAACAACCTTGTCCTCAAGGCTTCAGATGAGGGAATTGTTGTAGAATGGTGGTCGGCTCCCAGGTGAGATCTTCTGGAGGTGTATTTTTCTATTGTACTAACACTTCTTGGATGGTGCACTGATAGAGATGATGATCTCTTTGGGCCAAGACTGCTTGTGGATGAAACCATATGGAACCTTCTTCGTCCAACTCAGGGAGACTAGTTTAAGTTTGGCACTTAGTTCCAATCACCTCCGTTAAGAAAGAAACATGAAAAATAGGATGGAGCTTCGACTAATTGGGTAGAGATAATTGATAGGCCACCAATCCCACATGCTTGAGCACTGTATAAGGGCCATAAAATCTGAGTACAAGTTTCTGACAATGTTGAGTTTTGAGTGAAGTCTTCTTATAAGGTTGTAGTCAAAGAAATACCAGGTCCCCTTCAACAAAATGGTGTTTAGAACGACCTTGATATACTTGTCGCTTCATGTGATTTTGAGCCATGACCAAGTTGTCTTTGAGGGCACGAAGAATAGCCTCGTAGATTGTAATATTTTTGTCAACCTCCTGAACCTTCGAGACCATTGAAATATAAGAGAGAACTGATGGGGGATTTTGGCCATAGACTGCTTCAAAAGGAGTCATGCAAGTAGTTGTATGGTAATATGTGTTGTACCAACATTGAGATAGGGGTAACCATTGAGCCCACCAATTTTTCCGCTCATATGCAAAACACCTCAAATATGTTTCCAAACACTTGTTGACAACTTTAGTCTAGCCATCCATCTGGGGGTTATAAGAAGTGATGAGATGCAATCGGGTTCCCTGTATCCTGAACAATTATTGCCAAAAATTGCTGGTGAAAGTGGGGTCTCTGTCAGAGACAATAGAATTAGGAATGCCATGAAGATTGAAGATATTATCCATGAATATTTGAGCCACTATGGTGGCTGTGAATGGGTGTTGAAGAGCACAAAAATGAGCATATTTGGAGAGACGATATACTACCACCATGATGTCTGACTTATTGCCTGATTTAGGCAATCCCACGATGAAATCCATAGAAATATCTCGCCAAATAGCAGGGGGAATTAGAAGCGGTTGGAGTGTGCCTAGAGATTTGATATTTTTTTCCTTGTTGCATTGACAGACCTCACATTCATCCACACATGTCCATATGTCCTGTTTCATACCTTCCCATAAGAAATAACATTTGACCCATTCATAGGTTTTGGTAAACCCTAAATGCCTGGTTGTGGGTGAGGAATGAATTTCATAAAGCATTGTGGATTTAATTTGGGATTTATTGCATAGATATAAATTACCTTTGTAGAGAAGCTCTTCATTATTTCAAGAGTACCCTAGATAAACTGAAGAATTGTGTTGCAATTGGTCGATCAGGCCAGAAATTTTGGGGTCTTGCAACCATTCTCGACGAACAACTTGGAGCCAATCTAGTACAATGAAGGAGAGGGAGAAAAGAAACCCGTCTTCTTCATATTTCCGAGAAAGAGCATTGGGCACTACATTTTCCTTTCCCTTCTTGTAAATGATCTCATAATCATAGCCAAATATCTTGGTCACCCATTTTTGTTGTGTCAGGGATGAAAGTCATTCTTCTAGGAAATACTTGAGACTTTGATGATCGGTTTTGATTTGGAATCGTTGACCCAATAAATAAGGATGTCAAAGATACACAACATGCATAATAGATAACATTTCCTTTTCATAAATGGATTGGCCCAAATGTCACTCTGAATTTTTTTTGCTAGTGAAGGCCAAGGGAATGCCATCTTGCATGAGGACAGCTCCAATTCCTTTCCTAGAAGCATCACATTCCAATACAAATGTTTTTGTGAAGTCCGGGAGGGATAGGACATGGGTCGAGCACATAGAATCTTTTAAGGCCTAGAAGGAATGATCTACAGTTGAAGTCCAAGTGAAAGCATTTTTTTTAAGGAGGAAAGTGAGAGGAGATGCAATCTTTCTATAATTCCGAACAAAATTACTATAATAGTTTGTTAAACCCAAAAAACCACACACGATCTTAAGAGCTTTAGGGTGAGGCCAATCTTGCATAGATTAAATTTTCTTAGGATCCACTTGGACACCATCCTTGCCGAAAATATGACCCAGGTATTCCACTTCTGAGGCACCAAAGGAACATTTAGATTGTTTGAGGAGAAGTTGAGGACCTCATAGATGATTTTAGGGTCTAAATTTCGCTCATGGGCTAATTTTCCATGGTTTTTCCAAAAACAAGATTCGTTATTTTAAAAATGATTCGCCCAAATTCTATGGGATAAAATTATTTTACCTTAAAAATCACCAAGATTTTATAAAAACTATATAAAATCCTTATAAATTTGAATAATTTTACAAAAATATCGCCAAACGTTTATAGTTGGCATACGAAGGATTAGTAGGATTCGCCAAGGTTTCTACATTTTAAAATAAATTTCCATCCTTAAAATCATCCCTGGTTGAGGTTTAGAGAGTAGATGGAGAACTTGATTCACATGGGAGAGATAGGATGGCCAAGTTTTACTATAGATGAGAATATCATCAAAGAAAACTAATACAAAATGATGGAGAAAAGGATGAAATACATGATTCATAAGACTTTGGAAAGTGGAAGGAGTATTACACAATCGAAAGGGCATTACCAAGAATTCATAATGACCCTCATGAGTAAAAAATGCAGTCTTGGGAATGTCTTATGCTTTCATACGGAATGTACATCCAATTTGGTGAAGTATTGAGCACCACTCAATTCATCCAAGAGGTCATCAATGACAAGAATGGGGAATTTGTCTTTTATTGTGAGTTTGTTGAGGGTGCGAAAATTAGGACACATGTGCCAAGTACCTTCTTTCTTGAGTACCATGACCACAGGGGAAGAATAGGGGCTAATACTGGGACAGATAACATCGAATTCGAGTAGTTCATGCACAATTTTCTCAATTTCATTATTCTTGGAAAAGGGATGATGATAAGGATGAACATTGGGAAGAATACTTCTTGGGATGAGAGGGATGGAATGATCATGGACTCCATGGGAAGGGGAAGTTCGTGGGGGCTGGTAAAAACAACATGGTGGAAGGAGAGGATAGATTGGAGGTCGGGATGCATAAAAGGTGTCTCAACAACATGACCAGAGTGGAGTTTGGATATAACTTCCAAATGACCTTTTTTGAGGATCTTTTCCATCCGATGGGAATTCATGATATCAAGGGAACCTGTGGTGATGCCTTGGAAATTATATTGTTTTTCATGATGTTGAAATTGCATGGTTAAGTCCTTAAAATCCATGAGAATGGGGCCTAGAGTGAGTAACCATTCAACACCAAGAAAAAATTCACAACCACCCATGTCTATAGAAAAAATATGGTATTACAGTTAATACTGACCAATTTGGAGTCACACTTTTTCACATCGTCCCCCACATTTCATGGAACCACCATTGGTAATCATTATTTGAAAATTCTTGATGGCACAAATGTAATAATTGGCTTCTTGGGAAATGCGATGATGAATAAAGTTATGGGTGCTACCACTATCCACAAGGATGATGACTTTCTTATTTCTGATGTAACCAATTAATTTGAGAGTCTGGGGAGCAGAGAAGCTAGTGAGGGAATTAAGTGAAATCACTCGATCAACGTTTGGTGGTTAGAGGGATGGGTGAGGTCAAACGACGATGGTATTTCCTCCACAGGTGGAACACCAACATCTTCTTCAGAAATATCCTTAGTCGTATCCATAAAAATATTTTATTCCTTACACTTGTGCCTTAGAAAATATTTTTCATCACAATTATAGCAAAGACCCTTGAGTTGACATTCAACCATTTCATCCCTGGTTAATTTCTGGATCTTGAGGGGATTTGCAGGAGGGGAAAAATTGGTGTGTTTAGGGCAAGTAGGAAAGGAGGGTTTGTGGGTTTGGGAGGAAAAAATATGTTGGGATTCCTTGGCTCATTGAGTAGCTTCCAACCAAGTCTAGGGGCGTGCCATGAGAACATGGGCATGAATTTCATCTTTGAGGCCACTTATAAAGAATTCCCTAAAGAAAGTATCTCAAATGCCTTATGTTCTGAAAGCCAAGTGATCAATTGTGGAAATAAAGTCTTCCACTGTCCCATAATACTTTAACTTGGTCAAATGACCTAAATGGTGGGTATTAGAGTCAAAGCGGTCATAAATTTCATCTACAAACTGTGTCCAAGCAAGATACCCTTAGCGTGATTTTTTTCTCCATTTCCACCATTTCCATCGTTCTGGATCCAAATGTAGGACACCATAACGAAGCTTGTCTAAATCATCATTAATGCCATGAAAAGAGAAATAATGTTCCATTTGGGTGACCAAGCCTATAGGATCTGATCCATCAAATTTGTTCACCTCGATTCTAGGAGGGCGTAGGTCTCAAGAAAAGTGGGTAGTATGAGGGCCTTGGTAATGAAAAGAGTCATGGTCATCCTGATAAAATGGTTGTTTAGAAGAAGAAGGGTTCTGGGAAGGACCGAGGAAGTGTTATTTGAGGTCTTTGATGTAGGAACATTGTTCCTAGAGGTCTTTGATGTGGGAACATTGTTCCTTGAGGATCTCAATAGTTGAATTGATGGATCTAATGTTGGAACTGAGATGCTTGATGTCATCCTTATGCTAATGGTTGTCAACAATCAAGGCATTGAGTTCTTAGGCTCTTGTGGTACTCATTTGGACAAAGGAGTAGGAAAATGGTATAAGGGAAACAAAAGGGGTCTAGAGGGGTGGGTGGGACCACATAGAAAAAATGGTTTCAAATGATAGGTACCATTGAGATCAAGGCGAAAAGGGGGATGCAAAGGGATATGAGCCAAATAAGTGTGTCAGAGACAGGTCAGGTCCACAAAAAGAAAATTGTGTTAAAAATGAGAGGTGTCACTGGAATCAAGGCGAAGAGAGGAACCCAATGGGATAAGTCTCAAATAAGTTTTCCAACAGGAATAATACTGCAGTGACGAAATGACCAAATGCTTAACAGGAAGAAATGTGTAGTAATTTCAGAACTAGAATGTAGAAGGCATAGTTGTGCAACAGTATATCTTGTCCAGTCTCTTTTTTTTGTTTCCATCCCTAGGGGTAGGATATTCAAGGTCTCTATAGACAAGGGTTTTCCCTGTGTTATAGCTCTCTGATATACATGCGGGGTTCAATAGTAGTACTCGAACCAATATCTCAGGGCACTAACTAAGGAGGCTAGACCATGCCCTTAGTCATACTATGCAACTACCCAGGTACTAGAGAGTATCTTTCCGAGTGTTGTTCTCAGTGGCACTAGAGAAGTCAGGAGATCGATGGATTTATCTATGGACGACCTCAGGAGATCTAGGAAGATTCGTATACATGTGTTTTTTGATGCACTACCACTCGAAGGGGTACCAACAAGGGTTACAAGGGTGGCCAATAGATGTGTTCTTAGGTACCACTTGTATTTATTGCGTGTATGACTCCCCAACCATGGGTTTATGTGCGTAATCAAAAATCTTTGTAGCTTTAAGATGCCGGAATACGTCTCTACCCTGAAAAAAATTTAATCCACAATTTTCTGTCGAGGAAGGTGATCTGATACCACTTGTAGTATTCCATATATAAAATAGTGTGAAAAACAAAAATATTTTAACTAGAAATGGCAGAGAAGCAATGATATAATCAAAACAATACCAGAATAATACCATAATAACACCAGAAAGAGAAATTTGATTACTGATAGCAATGTTCACTTGCCTCTTCGAGGGGGAAATGTCCAACAAAGCAGAGCTCTATTACAATAATATCCAAGACAATATTTCTCATACCCTCTACTTCTATTTATACTCTATCTATCCAAAATACCAATCTAGAGGAAGATCCTTCTAGAAGCGAAAGATTCTATTGAGTCTTCTTACATTTGACTTATTCTTCCTTATTGCTATCCCTTATTAATATTAGCCTTTATTACATGGAATTATATTATTCTAACTACGTGAGGGGTTAGGGAGGTTGGGTCTCTAATAGAAAATATATTTTCTCCTCTTAGCTAATACAAAAATTCATCATTTCTAGGTAGAGTATATTTGTTCTTCACAATGAATTTATTCAACTATATAAAATCAATGCACAACCTCAAGGTCCCAACTTTGTTCTTTACAAACAATACTAGTTCTCCCCAAGGTGAGAAACTTGGGAATATGAAACCCTTGTTTAATAATTCCTCTAAATTTATTTGCAGCTCGTTCAACTATGGCGTACTCATTCTGTATGGATTATTTGATATTCCTATAAATCCAAGAATTAAACCAATATAGAAATATATACCTCTCTTTGGTGGTAAACCTGGTGTTTTTTCAAACACATCTGCAAAGTCCTTCAACTGGAAAGTACTCAAGACTTGTATATTTTATCTTAGCTACATTTTCCACATGAGATGCATAAATTTGACATCCTTTACTCAAGCATCTCTTGATTTGTAGGGATGAAATGTCCCTAATATAAATGGGTCATGGAATTCCTTTTATTGTTCTCTGCTTTCCTTCTTCGGAAATAAAATTTAAAGTCTTGTTATGGAAATATAAAGCAACATAATGAATATTCAACCAATACATTCCATTGAGGACATCATCAAGGATAATTTAAAGGATGGAAATTTATATTAAAATGTAGAAACTTGGGCTAATCTTACTATTTGTTAATATGCAAAATGTAAAATGTTTGGCGAACGTTTTGTAAAAATATTCAAATTTCTAAGGATTTTATATAATTTCTATAAAATTTTGGCGATTTTTAAGGTAAAATAATTTTATTCTATGGAATTTGGGCGAATCGTTTTTAGAAAAAAATGGAAATTGGCGAATCTTTTTCTGGGAAAAACCATGGAAAATTAGCCCATTTGCAAAATTTAGCCCCTAAAATCATCTATGGACATCATATGATCCAAGTGGTATGATTTTCATATCTAGAATAGTGTTGAATCCATCCATTTCTAGTGAATGTTTTTTAACAACCTCATTAATTTTCCTTTTGGTTCCAATAACTAACTGAATCAACCATGATTTATCATTCTTACTATTTTTGAAATGAAATATTTCAATTGAATTAGGGGCAACACAACTTTGACTTGCTCCCGAATCAATTAAAATGACAATAGGATGATTTGTAATCTTACCTTGCACTTTGATAATTTTTTACGCTCTCTTAGCACGTGTAGTACCAACCTCAAGTGTTATTCATAATATTTATTTGACTTGGCATATATAAGAATGTCATCGTGGAACACAATCACAAACTTATCTAGGTAATTTCTAAATATACCATTCATTAAACATATGAAGGTAGATGGTACATTTTTTATTCCAAATGGTACCTCTATAATTTCATAGTGCCCATACCTGGTTCAGAAAGCTATATTGTGAATGTATTCATATTTTATCCTTACTTGATGGTATCCTGACCTTAAGTATATCTTTGAAAATATATTTTCTACTCTTAGCTGATAAAAAAAAATCATGAGTTCTGGGTAGAGGATATTTATCCTTTACAATTACTTTGTTCATCTATCTAAAATAAATCACTACAAGGAAAAAACCTTGTAGAAAAGACTTTTGCGAAGGTTTTTAGTGTTACAAGACTTGGAAAATTTTAAAAACCTCCGCTACAACCTTCGCTTTTCAAAGAGGATGTTTTAGTGGATTTTTGAATAGATGTTCCATATAACTATAAAACAAGGTAAGTTAAATAATATAGATACTTACAAAATTTTCGATTAAACCCCCATACTTCAACATATAATCCCAACCCATACTTAACCCAATGTCTATCAATTCATGGGTTGGATCCTATTCATATGTTAGCATGTATTAGAAGACATCCATGGAAAAGTGTAAATTAATTATTTAAATAAAAATATCACTACAAACATGAAATCTTAAGGAAAAAAAAGTGAGTACTCACAAAGTTTATGATCAAACCTTTTATTCCTCATCATCATATCTGATCTAAAAATGAAGAAGACTTGTATTCTTGAAAATATTTGCAAGTAAAATTTATGTGTTAAAATGCAAATGGATCAACTTTGCAACACAAATTTAATAGAATTTGCTCATTCAAGATGCATATAAACAGCAGCAATAATAGTGAACAAAAAACACATAACACAACAAATGATAAAGGAGTTCACCCCTCTCTTGGGCTACATCTCCTGGTCCAGCTTCCAATGGATCATTTGTATTATTTTCTCAAAGTTCTCAAAAATGTTCTTTACAATGCTCAAAATGCCAAATAGACTGCTCCAATGGCTTCAGAACGTCCAAAAACCCCTAGTTGATCTTTTTCAACACCTTGTTTGGCCAAAAATTGAAGAAGATAGGCTTCCTGGAAGTCCCCCTTCAAACTTGTTGTCTATGCATCTACACATCACACCCTTGTTGGCTCAACCTAGCCCACACGCATATTTAAGCGTTAAAACTTACACCAGATGCAACCGTGCAAGCCGTGCAAACTGTAGGATGGTTACAGGCGCACCTAGCCCCTAACCGTCAAGGGCAAGGTTGTATGACCCATATGACCGCGCACAAGTGCAAACATAGGCCCCCATTTCCACAAGCCAATGGTTAAACGACAAGTGGCGGGTCGTTTGTATAACCATTGAAACCAAATCAAAATGCAACTGCGCGCACGCCAAACGGTATAGCAATGGGTCATATGTTAACGCAATATATGACCAGGGGCTGCGGCTAAGCCCCAGCCCGGTCGCTCCCCAACTATCCACATATGCAAACATATATAAATCTATTTCCATATATATAACAAGGACCAAATAGTGGTGCGCCGGTTGGCGGCCCTTCCCAAGTCTCTTCCCCCTTTCCGGAGGTCGTGGGGTCGACTCCGGCCAAAAACATAATTTTAAACCAATGTATATATGACACGTGGCGGCCATTGACTGGGCCACGTGTCGCCATCCTGTTCATTGCAAACATGCCACGTCACATGCCAACTGTCCACACAAATGTCTTCCATGTGTCGTACGAACTGCCACGTCAACAACCGTACAGACTATACAATCAACATCCTTTTTTTTTGTTGGTTTTTCATTTTGAATAGAACGCGATATCTCTTACTCCCGACGTCCTTTTGAACCCAAATGAGTTTCGTTGGGTTTGTAACGATGAGGCCTACGCTCTCATTTGATTTGAAGTGATTCTGAGCACTTTGCATTTTTGAGCAAAATTTGATCCCCTGGATCACACCTCCCCATTGGAAAGATTTTGGACCTCCAAAAGACTATTTTCAAGCTATTTGAAGATGAGGGTATAGTTCCCTCACCTTTCCAACCTCAATCCACTTGGCTTTTCTTGGATTTGTACCTTTAAGACCAACTCGAAGATACTCCACATTTCCTCATTTTGAAGTTCACATTCTCCTGTCAAGGATTGTGTCTTCACGCAGTTCTGTAAGATATTCTGGGGAAAAATCATCTATAGAAGGAATCTGAACATGCTCTCCTTGATCATCAATCAAAGGAGGCTCATACAATTTCAAATTCTCAACATTAACAACTACATACATTTGCATATAAGGAGGCAAATCTAAACGAAAGGCATTGTTACCAATCTTATCAATAATCTTGAAAGGACCATATCGAATTGGTTTCAATTTTTTACCTTCTCCTTTAAGCCTCTCCTTACTAATGTGAAGCCAAACTTCATATCCAACTTGAAAACTATGATCAACACGATGCTTGTCATGTCTCATCTTGTACTTGGCTTGACTCTTTTCCAACTGCTCTTGCACCATTTGATGTATTGACTGAATTTGTTCAATGAAATTTTCTACCCTATCAATGCCATATTGACCATCAATAGCAATATCCTTCCCAAAGATAAAATCTAAAGGAGATTTGGGCAAATAGCCAAAACATGCTTCAAATGGCGACGTTTGAGTTGTGGAGTGCTTAGCTCGATTGTAAGCATGTTGAATGTAGTGTAAATGCTCATCCCAAAGTTTAGGATGCTTGCTGCAATAAGCACAAAGAAGATGCACCACTGTTCGATTTACCACTTCTGTCTAACCATCTGTTTGCGGATGAAAAGATGTGCTCTTTTTCAGTTTGGTGTCCATGAGTGCCCATAAAGTCGACCAAAAACTTCCAACAAATCGAGAATCTCGATCAGAAACAATGGATTTAGGCAATCCAAAATGCACCCAAACATTTTGAAAGAACATTTGTGTCATTTGTTCAGCTGTAACCTTCTTTGTACAAGGTATGAAAATACACATTTTGCTAAATCAATCAACCACAACATAAAGATAATCATGATTTCGTCTAGACATAGGTAGACCTCCTACAAAGTCCATAGAAATACTTTCCCAAGGACGAGAAGGAACTGGAAGTGGAGTATACAAACCCAA